>JALPQI010030728.1:0-44687 GCA_025490895.1 Thaumatotibia leucotreta | reverse complement strand
ATTGATTGTTAATTACGATTCAGAATATTCGTGATGAAAAAAGATAGTATCTAACTATACTTACATTGAAACACATTGGCACTCGTTAATTATGAAGTCCAAGGCAACCGGCAGAAAGCTAGAGCCATAGTATCGTTAATAGTTAAGGTCATGCTTTAAGCAATATGTATCTATTGATTATTTATGTCTTTAAATATTAGATGTCATATTACCTAAGAAAAAATACTGAGTTTACCAACGCCGGTGGGACTTGAACCCACGTCCACTGCTTTCTCGGCTGATGCCTAAACCACTCTGCTACTACATTCCTATTTAGTACCTACCTACAAGCCGGTATAAAGGGACTCATGTGCAGTAAATAATAATCAATTTAAAAATCAATTCTTTTGTTTCAGTTATACCATCTATAGTTACATCAATTACGGTGTCATCAAATGGCAACAGTCCAGAAGTCAAAATGTTTGGAGGAATGATGGTCGACATGCAAAAAGGCTTTGTGCCAATGACGCAGCGCTCAGAAATGACTACCGCGGCCAGCACTAATTACGCGAAAAGTAGAAAGATCAATCAAATAAACTCCACGAAGCTTTCTATAAACGAAAGATACAGGAGATTGATACCTTACATGACTTTTTACTACGCCAATGATTTAGTAACACCTTCCCCAGAAACATATAAAAACGTTGAAGTTGAAAAAGCTCAGATAATACAGGCCAGTACCGTGGGTCAATTGCCAGATCGTCAACCTAAAAAAATTGTCTATTCACCCTATAGAAATATCCCAAGGTATCAAGGCAACAGATTAACCCATTACAATATAGCATCAGCAAATCCGACTAAAATTTACAAGGATATTACTCATAACCAGGCGCCGAAAGTATCAAACTACAATCCATTCATAACTGAGCACAGCCATTCCAGTAATCAAGACTATGTGAGATTTGAGCAGAAACACAATTTCAAACCTATAACTAACATTCCTGTGGATCCCACCACACACAAACCTTATTTAAATCTACAGCAAAATGATGATCCTTCTAACATACAGTATTATTTTTCTGAAAAAGATCACGCACCGAAGTACAAATTAGTGCCTTACGACCAAACACCACCAGTGAAAGTATTTCCCCAGAATTACCACGTTTACGATGCTCCAAAAAGACCAATAGCTGTGCCCGTAATGGTATCCAAAGAGCCAGTCTACATAAAGCCTCGACCCAGACCACAATATGTGTACGAAGAGGTAGAAGTTCAGCAGCAAACCGCGAGGAAACAACCGACGATAGTCTCGGAAAGCTATTACGAAACGCGACCCAACAGCGATGTATCAAAGCCTGATATCCTCGGAGGGTTTAAACCTATTATCAGCTACACTCAGTCTACGGAAGCTCCGGCTTATACTTCTTTGCCAGAGCAACATTTGCCCCATTTTGAAAGCCAGAAACAGCATCCACTTCAAGTAGTAGAAACGACGTCCGCTCCCACAGTTGAAGATTACCGGCCAAACTACTACGAATACGTGGTTGAACAACCCACCTACAAACCTGCACCCATTAGCCCATCTATCCCAGCAAGTACAATGACGATAGGGGATCTTTTAAACTCATTGCAATTAAATAAGTCAATTCCAAAACCTATAACAAGAGAAAATGTCGCGTCCTCAATAAGGACACTACTGCAAGTGCTGAACGCATTAAAAGCTATGCCACAGCAGAACGTAGTGGAAGTGCCAGTTTTAAGTACACCAAAGCCATTTGTTGCACCTAAGACAGTTCAAGTGGAGGTAAAACCAGTGATAAATGTTACTCCAGCCCCCGCCGTGGTGAGTGTAGAGGACCTTCGAGAAGAACAATATCTAGCGCCTGTTAACCCTCCTTCACAACACATCGACGTTGATGGTAAGCAAACATTATCATATAAGTAAACACCTAGAGGTAATAATATCTTATAAAACGATGGATAACCTCAAAAATACACATTTAGGTACCTATGAGACATCGCCCTAGAGTTTTGTACATATTTCTTTTTTGATGGATCCCGTAATACACTTTCCAAATGAGACAATTCTATTAATCTTGTTTCTTTTCATTATACCAAACTACCGCCGTGTTTGTATAGAGAAAATCCGTTTTCGTCCGTACTCTGTGTACCTACACATCAACTGATATTATGTTTTCGATGTTACCGTATTTTATTATCATTGTAATAAATAATGATAATGGTAGCTACAATAATTACGAGTAGACGATACGTGTAAGCACGAATAGAAGTATTTATCCTTGTTGGTACAGAATTATTTTTTGATCCTCCCTGTGAGTCATATCTACTACCTACTGTTCGAATTAGATATATTTACAATAGGGCATAAACATTTAGTTTCGTCGTAGACAAGGTCACAAGATCACTAAAATATGTGAACTCCTTATAGATTACCGTGGAGAGGTTACGAGTTCCCAGTCATTCCCGCTACGGCCACAATCGGACGACGAGGGCGGCACGCCGGGCCGGCCAGGCGTTGACTACCCTGTGCTTACTACTATCCCCGCCACAGCTTTCGACTGCAAGACTCAGCGCTACAAAGGATTCTTTGCAGACCCGGAGACTCGGTGTCAGGCAAGTCAAACTCGTAGTTTTCTTGGAAAATATGTGAATAATAAATCTGGTGGCTTTCCTTATCCCGTCCTCATCGCCATAAGTACCTGCTAAACCGAAGCTTTTGCCGTAAAGTAGGCAGGTGGGCAACCTTTGTTCCTAGGACTTTCGCTACCGGAACCGGAAAAGCTACCCAGCACCCAGGCGGCGGCTCAATGTATTCACTGTACCGTCTGTACCACACTGTACGTGCAAGATGATAACTAGGTACCTTTAAGTAAGTTGGAAATACGCAACTACATACATTTCGCAGAAAATGATGCGGGGGATTTTATTACTTAAAATAAACGGTGTTTTGCTCACATCACCGGAAAATTGACCATAAAGTAGAATGAAAAATAATATTGTTGTAAACTGGCAGTTAATCTTTATAACGCCTTCCCTCTACACGCCAGTATCTCAACTAATGAATAGGTAAGTATATAACGAATACCAAGGCAGCTAGAAGAAAATACTTATGGGGAACGCGGCCGTTAACCTGCAGCTCTAGCAACGGGAAATGGGGTGAATGAGCAAATCAGATGCTCGGTAGCCCGCTCGATTCCGGTCGAGCGTCCCTTCAAAACATAACATACCTAACAAAGATAAAGAATAGGTATAAAACTTATTTATCAGCACGACAATTGCTTCGGCACCGCCATGACCCCCTTAAATAGGTGTTGCCGGCGTGGTAGGCACGATATTACATGACACTTTTAGTGGTTTTTGGTGTTTTTGTTTAAATTCTATCTATATATTCTCTTTCACAATTAAGTACTCTGATCAAATTTCCAGCTCCATGACGCAATTTATCCCAATAATAGTAGGTACTTACTTATTTAAAAAATTATTCCAGGTATGGCACTACTGCGATTTGAACGGTGGGCAGGCGTCATTCTTGTGCCCCAACGGCACAATCTTCTCTCAAGCTGCTCTTACTTGCGACTGGTGGTTCAACGTGCGCTGCGCTTCCACGGCTCAGCTCTACGTGCTCAACGAGAGCCTTTACAAGTACATCCTGCCGCACTCGCCCAAGTTCCCCGAAGACTACAGTGGACCGTTAGTCGACAAGTAAGATATCTAGACGTTCTATGTATCTATTATCTTGTACTGTTATGTTATAGTACCTATTATCTGCTTGCAAGCGAATTTGAATTGGTTGGCGATAAACGGATGGACGGCGTAGGTAACTTTCCTCTTTGGACAGGCTTGATGTGTGCCTTATAGCAATAGTCGACGATTAAGTACAAGGTAGAGATACATGCATAATTGCGCTGTATGGTCTGCATTCATTGGAGACTTTGGAGAGCTCCTAGAGCGAAAGCGTTCACTGAATGGAAAGTGCTATCCTAGGGTCGCACATTTTACGATTTCGCTGTTTGCCTCTCACGTATTGGTTAGAAAAAGAGACAAACGCGACCCAGGGGGTTACTTACCTACAATACCTACTACATCCACAGACGCTCAAGAAAACGCTCAGTGTGTTGCCACGCCACGGGATTTGAATTTGAGACAGCTTTAAATTGCTCATACGTAGGTACGATTTGCAGATAATTATAATAGATATCTGGGTAGATACTGGGAATGTCCAATAATGCAACCTAATCTCGACTCTCGCCTTTGAGTAATTAGCAATTCTAATTGATATCAAGTCTATGTCATTGTATTAGGAGATCGAATAATTCACCTAACTACCTATACATACAAGGAATAACAATGTGAATTTATTAACCTAACTACCTATGCCTCTCATGTTGATCTAAAAAAAAAGTCGTAGGCATTCTCCCATATAGGTACAATGAATTATTCCTCACAATGAATTATTTGAATTATATACCCCTAGAGACCAATATTTCTATCAAACCAGAAGCAAGGTTCTTAGGTTTCTTTACTTAGATGTTTTCGGGCGTGATTAAAAATGGATAGGTATCGCTATCAATCTCGTAACGAAATTTAAGCTGAAATGTTTATTTAAAATTCGATTATCGTCACATAACAGACGCGATATGACTTCTTTGACATCTTTGTGTTCTGTTAGGTGGGTACTTAGGGTAAGTTCTCCAGTGAATGAACAAATCCAGTGAACGAACAAAATGCAAGTTTTTTTCGTAAAATAAGTTTTCTGTACATTTCTACCACGCGTTATATTTTTTTTTCGGGTAGGAACTTTATTTGACAAGTTCTGGTAGCACTTATAACAACTCATATGCATCAATGTCCAAATAGAGATGATCTAAAGTGGGCACATTACGCCGGTTCGTTTTTTATATGGAAGTGTTATAAGGATTGAGGGAAGCTTACGTTGTGTTTAATGTATTATTGTGTGCGTTTCGTGCATCTCGCAGGTACAGTGCGTGTTTTATTGAAACCGGAAGGTTATGATCATGCTATTAAAGTATAGTTTAATGTGATTTCGTTTCAAAATGTGGTTTTTAATCCAGTGTTCTATAACTAGAAGTTACAAATGGCTTAAACCTAGTGAACGAACGGGGGAGTTCATTCACTGGAATTGCGTGATTTATTGTTTGTTCCATAACTGACGTTTTAGTAGTTATTATAAGATTTGGTTTTCTATAGCTTTAATATAAATGTGCTGTCTAGCAAAAGGCCAGTGTTCGAACAATACTTGATACATTCAATTTTTAATGAACTACCGCAAACACAGTTAGTTCATTAATTAGATTGCGAATGCCAGTGAATGAACTAAATCATTTATTTTGTATTTTGTCTGGTTTTAAGACATGGAAAGGTTAAAAAAATCGTATAAAAGATTCCATTATGACCAAAAATCTTTCGACAAACCTCTAAAAGCTGTTGCAACTAGTGAACTATCAAGTGCCAGTTCTAATATCTCAAAATCAACGCTATTTAAATAACCGAAATTGTCCAAATTCATGGTACTGAAGAAACAAATATAGAAAGATCTTTGGTTAATCAAAAGTATTCAACTGCTATAATTGATATACAGAATGAGCCCAGTTTACTTTTTAACGAAAGCGACAAATAAGGTCTTCACTCGTCACTCTTCAATGGTAACGGAAGAGTTAGTTGAACCATCCCAGAATACGCAGTAATGTGGAACTGTAATTGATGTCGTTTTATTATGTTTATAGTTATTATGTCTCCTTAAAGTTCAAATTCAATTATCGAATATTACTAGCACTAGCAATTATAAATAGAGTAGTTTTTGCATTTTAATACATTATTTTTAAGGTAGTTCATTCATTGGTTTCATTGGTTCATTTACTAGAATTTTGTGTTCATTCACTGGTGATTTTCCATTTTATCCCCTACAGCTAGCTTTAATTTAAAACTGTGCAGCACTAATGCAAAATAAAATTGATTTTAGAAAACTACAATAGTGATTTATTCTATAAGAACATTCATATTTGAACTTCATTATTGCTCCTGGCCACAAAAAAAATATTAAGTTGAAAATTTCCTTAAGTGTTCATTCACTGGAGCACTTACCCTACTTACCTACTTACATCATTTTCAGAATATTGTTTGTCCCTTAAGATTTTACCACATTGACGATACCCAAGTATCTAACTAATTTTAGAACGAAAATTATTCCATACCAGAAGAAATGAAAGTACCGAATCCCATTTTACTTATCATGCAATCATCATTGATTTCAGATATCTTACACTGAAGTTCAAAGAAATGGAGGAGCAGTTCAAGAAAAACAAAAATAAGAGCTCCGCATCCGAGAAAGTAGATTCCGACGAGGATGTGTCCACCGAGGAGTCAAGCGAGAAAAGTTCAGGCGAGAGCCAGGAGCCAACAGACAAGAGTGAAGTTGGCGTGAGCGAGCCGAGCGTCATCGTGGCCTCGCCGGGCAGCAGCGGCAATGTCCAGAGGCTAGAGGAATAGTACTACCCATAAAACAATAACCTACTCACTAAATTTTGCAGCATTTTTACCCAAGGTCCGTCGGAACAATGACCTTGCGCCGAATATTAATAGACTCGATACGATAGGGTAGGCTAGGCGTCAGACTGTGATAGAGCTAGACTCATCAGTTTTACTAATGTAGGACTCATAAATGTATTGCGTAAATGATTTTAGCATTGTAGTCAAATATGCTTGAAGGTCAATAATTAAATATTATGATTTGCCATTTGACTAAGTTAATATTTATATTTCAATATAAGTTTTGCTAATATGACAATAATTTAAGGAATTAAACTTGCCATACTTTGCCATGTTTAATTCGGATGTTCAGCACTTACTGTCATTAGGAAATTGTTCGTGTATATGGGTTATTATTATTGTGTGTGAATGCGAATGAAGATATATTTTTTTATAAATGTGGCAAACACTTTTTACCTAGCCAAGGTAAATCCTTAAACGTATGTAAGTAGTGAGTTAATACAAGCGATCGAGATTAATATCTAGTTTAAGGTTATATTTTAAATGAAACTGCGAAGAGGCAGAAAGATCCTAAACTAATTACCTAATTAGCGTACCTACTGAATAACTACTATATATTTTGTGCAATAAATTTAATCGTAAGATTTATATTTTGTCTTTTATTCACGGCGTACGAAAGAATAGAATATAATAGGAGAGTATTTCACCAAATACTTATTCTTATTTACCTATTTTATTTTATTTGAATTAGGTTTTATTAGGCACTCAAACATTGTACACCAAAGAAATGTGATGATGATGATATTTTGTTAGGTAGAACATTTTAACAAATACCTACATATTGAAGTTTATTACAGGTATACTAATTGAAACAACGTAGATAATTAATGAAAGATGGATTTATTTACATGTAGGTGATTAATGCACTATGCAAAGATAAAACGAGCATAACATCACAATCTGAGTCAAAGTTTAAGGAAAAGAAATTCGACATAGCTATTTTAATTACCTACTTGATAACAAAATTAAATATACTACAGATAAAACGTTATTTCTTCCTACCACATATAGTGCATGGAAAAACTCCTATGTCGCCGCTGAAGAGCAACGTACGGGTAAGACTATCGCTCTGTTTGTAGGTAATACATTCTTAGATTGGGACTTAAACATTTACTTAACTAGGTAATCGATACTATTCAGTACGATGACTGATAGGTAATTACCTAAATGAGAGTCACATTAATATTTAGTATATGTAACGCATTTGCAAAAGGTGAATTGCATCCTTATAGCAATGGTAGTAACCTACCTACGTCTTATCGACAAACGACAATAAGGGTAGAGTTTTCATGACAATTTGTTGACACGAAATGATGAAATCGGACATATACGTGACATGCATGATGACCAATACTTGTTACAACCATTACAGCTAGTGTAAACATTTAATACATTGCATTTTCTGCTAATAATGCTTATACAAAAATATTTTTGGGACGACGATTCTCAACACATTTCCAAAGCAATCGGCGCTTAGCCGATTTAGGTACTTTCGAATTTAATCGCACAATTCCTGAATATTTTCTAACTAATTACCTAAATCCTTAGGATTGTACGTTAATTAAAAATTAAGTATATTATTTACAGTCAGATCTTGCTTCATAGTAAATACTTCAATCACAAGTTGGTTCCATTCAGTCTTTAGGTGTTAAGCCTCACTTTCCCTTACAACTAGATACTGTTTGACACCGATGATATTTTAATGTTTTGAAATAAGTATGTAACTAAAATGATAAAACTACAACAAAAAAAAAAACATTTCTGTACTAACCAGCGGTATGCGAGTCATATGGGACATTACCCTGTTGTACAAGGTTTGCAAGTTGCTACATCTTGTGTTAAGAATTCTTCAGGTACAATACAAAAAACATTTTCAAAACTGATTAACGTAATGTTTGATTTCAAATTAACGCTTCATGAAAGACCAATAATACTTCCGGCCTTTCTGTCTGCAAGCAGTCTACCTGTACCTATACCTAATCAGGTATCTGTCCCACAATATATTATTACATGTGGACGAATTACAGTTAATTTTACGAATTAAAGTTTCCTCTGAACAACCCACGTAATGTATAATTTACCCTGTTTATAAAGCATATTAAAACAAAACGTTACCTAATTACATAGAGCAATAAAACGCACAAAACGTGCGGTATATGTATTACCTACTTACATTAAAATGCAAGTTCAACATCAATACTATCTACGAAAGTATAACGATAAAACGAACCATCACATCGATGGTATACACCTTAAATTCGTGGTCACATACAGAGCAAAGCAGGGGTCGGGTCGCGTTCGTGATGGTCAATTGTCGGAATCGTTTAATGTTTGAGCAGCAAGGCGGCGTGCTTGAGACGGAGATGCGAGCGCAGCGTGTCGATGCGGCTGTAGGTGGCCGGGCAGTAGGGGCACAGCGAGCGCTGCGCGGTGTGCGAGTGGAAGTGGTGCCAGCGGTTGGAGACCTCCTTGCCGCAGGACTTGCAGCGCCAGAGCGCGGCGCTCTCCGCGGCCGCCACGAACATGCTGTGGTACGAGTACTGCGGCGCCGGGGGCGGCACCGCGTGCAGCCGCTCTGCAACAACCCGCCTCCACCTCACTACCATACCTGGCGTTTTAGCGACGCCGACTTTTAAACTTACTCTTAAGCTTAAACACCACATTGAGGACGGGTTGCATCATCAAGATTAAACAATATAGTTAAATGTAACGCTTGCCATAATATGTACTATTTCATAGAGAACTATCAAAGGTCTTATACTGAATCTAAATCAGAAACAACCGGCCCCAAGGGTAATTTCAGATCATTAAGTACAATTGACACCATTAAAATTAGTAGTCTATTAAATCAATTGGTAGGTATATTCCCGACTAGCCTACAAATTGTATTTGCTTGGAATTCTTTGCTACTGCAAATATTTGTATATTTAAATGACAACAAGTAAATTTAGGCATATGAATCATGATATTTTACTAAAATTATGGGACATTCCATATGGAATATCCTCCATTTCAAAATATGAAACAGATTTGATTTGATATTATTTAAATCTGATGCTCTCATTAAAAGTACCTACAATACCTACATCTCTGCTAGATATGTTGCAATTGTACCTATTGTCTGTAATCTGTAGTTCAGAGCTTGTGCACCGTGCAGTCTCAAGGAATCGTCGGGTGGTGCACGTAGTGACAGGATTTGACAACGCCTAAGGTCTTGGCCGATTGACGGCGTACAATGCGTATCGTGAGTGATACAGAAAATGCAGTCTTCTCATAAAATCTAGTACGCAGTATATATGACGTCAAACATAGACCAAGCCTTTTCGACACACCACACAAGCGAACCAGAATTTCTTTAGGTCAAATTGAAAGACCAGGCTACGCAGCCAACATGCCAATCGCTAACGTTCATTCACGAACGAAACAACTGTCTTTGTCGCACTAGTAAAAAAAGAGCAACAGACAGAGAAAACTACGGTATTATCAAACCGGAATCAGGAAGGGATTCTAAAGTACTGTTGACACAACATTTACCAAGAAAAGAGAGGTTTATAGATGTAGTCATTGATTAATTAATCTATTGTCTGGAAGTCTCTGCACTTGAACTATGAATACCTATATCCTAGATTTACTTATACACTGTTGTGTCAACAGTACTTTCGAATCCCATTCTAATCGCGGTTTGATAATACGCTACTGAGTGTAAGCAATTGGCATCTTGGTCACTCACTCAGTTTTGAACTCGTAGGTTGCATAGCGAGGCTTCGCGAACGGACCAGTGGGATGGAATGTGTACATACTGAAACTACACGGATTGTAACATACCACAATTTAATGTAAAAATTAGTAATAAATACAACAGATAAATGCAGGAGTTTGCAACATGTTAAAATTGCATTACATAACATCAAACAATGTGAAAAATAATAATTTGCATTAACTGCTTGCATAAAACAAAATAATTTAAATTAAACTGTAAATGGAGGCATCAAACCAAGACATCAAACAAAATATTCATAAACAACAAATCGTTCATAAAATCTCATGTAAAAATATAACATGTCTGACGAATCAGCTGTTAGGACACGATTTGACGCCCCCGCCCTATTAGAATTACACTATTGTGATATACGACACTATAACAAATTTGCTAATGTTATAAAGAACAAAATAAACATAACTAGACCATTGCTATCCTGACAATAACCGTATAGCTCATCCTGCACTCCATTGAATTTCAAAGGATAAGATCACATCCTTGTGATAATAAAGTGTAAATTTTTATTTTAATATACAATAAATTGGAATATTCAATTAGATTGGCCAAATAAGTGACTAGGTCCTCAAGACCTTCATTTTCATAAGACTAATTTTAGTAATTCGTTAACCCTATGTATAAATTCCATATGGCATAATTTAGCTTTCATTAAGTCCATTTACGTGGTCTCCATAAGTATTATTTAAGTTGCACACTTTCTGAAAGCTGAAAAGAGATCAAAGGTAGATATTTTCTGAGCCAAACGATGTGATACTCCGAAATGTTCGGGCCAGACACTATCATAGTATCCTAACCTAATTCATCTAAAATATCTACGGTACCACTCGACCGCTTGCTACAGCAAGGTCGTTTATAAAATTGGTCTTGATAGTAATTACATTTAAGGCATTCGCGAGTATTGCAGCGAACGCCGAGTCGAATGCAAAGGGAGATCAGACACGCATGGACGCGATGGACCCCGCCGGATAGCTATGATCTGTTCAACCAACCAACAATACACTAACTTGCGCGAATAAATTATTAAACAGTACGTAACTATTACGATTGGCAGAGGTAAACAAGCTAATCCTTAATATTACCAGCTATAAAACCTGTACATCACCGTAACCCAAACTGTTTCGTCAGGTAGAAATAGAAATTAGGAGTTCACTTATGTAAATATACAAATAGGTAGTAACTCTCTTTCGAAGACATTAATTACATTTTAAAATATCCTTTAGTTTGGTTACGTAATTAAATAACTAGTAATATTGCACTGAGTATGAAATGCTATCAAATAATAAGCGCCCACGGTATAAAATATATTGAGAAGTAAAATACAATAAACTTTAAACAACAAACTCTTAAAATGAGAAATAAATCTTTGAGGAAGAAATATTTGGTGAGTAACTTACTATGAGTAATGTCATCATGGAAGATGGGGAGCTTAGTAATTATAATTTAAGTGGGCCCCTTATATTCAATAGACAATTGTATATCTAGCTATGAATTATGACTATTTTAAAAAATTGCACAAGTGAAATTGCATGTTCACAGCTACTTAACAGCGTCGCCACCTCATATTTATGGAATACGATCACGGATTTAGTTTGCATGCGGATATTACATACACCGTTTGAATTTTGATGATCCTTATAATCATAATTTTTAAAACCGGTGTCTTATTATTATAATTTTATATTAGTAAATTTTAAGATATCTGAAAACTTAGGTGAAAATGACGAGTGATACTGTAATCTCTAGGGCTGGCGCGGCCGCCGCGGCTGTCGAGTCGAGTCGAGTCGACGTCGCAGGCTCGCGCCGCCCGCTATCCTGACGGATGCGACCTCAACCGGATGCTAGATGCCTTACGTTACGTTAATGCAAAATAACTAATCATTAAAACGTTAATCATAGGTTCTATAATAGGAGTCGAATCGTAGCGTGTTAACACTCTTGGTTCTAGCACCATTCCTTTTTATCACATTTCAGTTACCGTACCACTCTAAGTGTTTAGCTAAAAATGTAACAATCTTAAATCTTAATTGAAAATACATACATACATGCTAGGTTAGTCCCAATCGTAGAATGCCAATATTAGTTACTAAATGCGCAACCTCGAAACGTTCCTATCTTAAAGTGATTGAAAGAGGTCTTTGACCCCAAGCACCGATCAGGCGATCACACGTGAGCGGGCCGGAGCCCGCCCGTTACATCAACTAAACTGTAACTCCTACCGACGATAAAATAATCAATACGTTAACATCATCAATTCAATATACTACGTCTAACCGTCAACTCAATATAAACGAAATCCATCTTGTTACATGTTCAATCAATAAAAACAAACAACACCAATAAATCAAAATAAAATATACATATGGTATATAAATGTAAATATAAAAAGTATATTAAATCAGACAATACGATATATCTAAGTATAAAAAACAATCTCCGTAAATAGATCAACTATAGTCTAGTATAAAAATCTTTTCGTATGTTTCCTTAGGCGCTATCCGTTAATACATCACAAATCCTTAATAATATCCATCTTGCAAAGGCCTCATAGAGTTACAAATGCATCTACACTGAGATTCAGTCATTATTTATATGTCGTTGACCAACGACGGATCACAATCTCTTGCCAGTCCTCGCATCCCGTTTTGTTGTCGTTCACTCCGCGCGTAGGATGTATAACATAAATACAATTAGCTACGGGGCTGAGAGCCCTCCTAACGAATAAATATAACAAGAAGAGCGGCCCGAGGGGGCCCGTTACGGCTTACGGCCAGCATCACTCGCGGTCGCACCGCTACCCGATATAATAGCTTAAGATTCCTATCGATACAATATAAAAAATAATATGGTAATAAAATTAACATCATATTATTATTGCTTTTGCCCGTTCCCGTATAGCAATTGGTATAGAAATATTCGCTTACCTACTTATATACCTACACTTCGAGTGAACACTCTCAGTTATATCGACCGATAGGTACGTCCCTCACGCGGAACGCGTAAGGTCACACTGGGGCAAGTCAAATGCACAACCGAGACAATACTAAACGAATCGCCCGTCACTAACGAGCTACAATAAGAACTCAACATTAAGGCCCGCTTAAGTAATAGCACTTCAGCTTAATCCTAAATAGGAAATAGTTTCGACTCGAGACGGTCCGTTAAAATTTTGACACATCAACAACGGTAAAGTCTTGACTGGCGGCGGGCTCGCGCTCACAGAGCGTCGAGGCCGAGCCAGTACATGGACAATCAGTCGAAGCCCGCGTCCAGGTGGTTGGCGAACAGCGGCGGCTGCGGCGGCGCCGGCAGCCCGGGCGGCAGCGGCGCGGCCGGCGGCTCGAACTTGCGCGTGTCGGGGTTGTACGCCGGGTGCTTGAACTTGCAGTGCGTGCGCAGGTTGTCGGAGCGCGTGTACGTGGCGCGGCACAGCGGGCACTCGAAGCGGCCCGGGAAGTGCACGTGGTAGTGGTTGCGGATGTGCGTCACCACCTTGCCGCACAGCTTGCAGCGGTGCAGGTTGAGCGCGCCCGCCACGCGCTCGAACGTCAGCCGCATGTGCCAGCCCTTCGAGCCTGCAACCAGCGACCCGTCACTCCAGCCCGAGACGGCGTCCGCTCATCTCGCCCTCGCACCACACCGCGACATGCCACAGTGCCAACTGCGAGTCGAGACTCGACAACTCGACTACCGATCTCTACTTTATGATGCTGCTTTTCTCGCATATGGAACGGATTATAGTATGTTGGTGCTGCAGCATTCGATGTGTAATGCGAATTTATTTCAGAGAAATATACTTCATATATTAGAACAATAAAATAGCGATTGTAAAACAATGCAAACAAGGGTCGACTGAAACAATATTTATAGTATTTTAGCACTATTAAAGCTTGGTTATTGACTGTTAACGCTGTACTATGCTTCTCCTAGTACTATTTAATAAAAAGCATTAATAACAGATACAAAAGACTAAAAAGAGTTATTGAAATCAAAGTGTCAAATCATTTAGATATTTTTAACTAAGTAATCGTATTATCCAATGGAGATTCATGCACAAATGAATCGATGATACTGAAGAAACGGTGTTTGTTATAGTCAGTGTTACAGTTGCATGAAATGTTATTGCCGACGAGAGCCCAATGTTCCGCAGAAGATTCCAAAGAGGTAGGAAAGTTGGTTATGTATATAGAAAGCATGGAGTAGGAGTGAAAAGAAAAGAAATGATATAAATAAAGGAATATATTTGCAACAAACGTACACAGTAACGACAGACTTACAATAAACTAAGTCATTTTGGTGTCAGTTAATTATTGTATAAAGGCGAAATAAATTAATATTAGGAGGTATGTTCCAATATTACATAAACAAAATCAGTCTTCATCGCCGGCTGACCAATGAGTAGAGTAGATCAGCCGATATGTTATGAGGAACAACAAGAGATCATAATGTTAGATTTGTACAAGATCTTTAGTTAAAAGGCCAGCTTATGCTGGTACGTTACACTATTATGTACATATATTATTATAGACACTAGACATAATTAATACAATGTGATCAGTTGAAAACATTTTGATTACACCAAGGTACAAGGTAAACTACAAGTTATGTAAATAGCAAACCAATTTCAAAGCGAAAATCAGACCGTTCTCATAAAGCGTATTCGCGCAAATTATATTAAATTTATAATAATACAGATATTATTGTTGTTAACGCTCAGGATAGAAATTGAAGCCGGACTTTCGCTTTTCATTTATTTTTATTATTAGAAGAATTGAATTAAAACACCACACCTTAAGACTAAGTTACAAATTGTTAGAACCAATGAGTAAGTGCACTTTAGTTAGACGAACCCGGAAATCTTAAGAGGTTTCGACAGATGAAGGTTTAGTACAAGCTTTCAGACTTTATAAAAATCCTAGTATAAATAATACCTACGCGATAATCTTTCGTCGCAAAGTCACAGCCTAACAATGTCCATAATCTACCCAACAAATTTGATAATAATACGCTAAGGCAATTTGTAAAATTGATTATCTAGGGAAGTTCGCATTTCGTTTGCATGTTGGCCCAATTATTAGGTCCTAATACCGAGCAGTGTTTCATGCGCAGATGTCTTTTAAGATTATCGGCGCGTGTCAGAACTATTGGACACAAGGGACATTTGTGTTGTGCCGGATTATGTGACTTCATATGTTTCTTTATATTCGTAACGAGTTTACCACACACAGAACACGGTACAGGAACAGAGTAGGGCCTGTAATTGAGTGCCGATTTAATAGACATGTCTATGTAATCGATATTTCGCTGAGACTCTGGTGGCACACTATTTTCGTCAACGCCGTGGTTGTCACCTGTAAGATTACGGCATATCTTCACTGTACGTCAGTAGTTTGGCATGCTAGATCTCGCATCACACTCAACTCGTTTCAGTGCTCTACGTCGAATATGCATTAACCACACATTGTACACACATACTTTTCTTTTTTTTAATTCCTGACCATGCAATTTGAACCTGTTATTGTATTCGTATATAACGCGGTTTATAAACTTGATCTTGTGTAACCCATAAATAATCACGAAAACGGGTACCTAAGCCCACGGCAGGGGCGCCAAATCACCATTACAATTATTTTACCACACCGATTTCTTCATCATAGTATTAAAAAATTCTAAAATAAATATAGAAAATATACCCAAAAGCTGTAACTATGAGTGATGCAAATTAAAGTAAATTGATAAGCGTTCATGTGGAGCATGCGAGGTAACAGGTCGATAATGATAACATGCATCGTTAGCATATTCAATAATATCTAGGATTTTTTATAGAAGTTTCCATAAGATGTAGGTTTTGATACTGTAACATACGAAAACGGATGCTTTGTCACCTAGATATTTTTGACTATCCCTGCGAATTTTAAGCGTTGAAATTGTTATTAGCAAGCGTTAAAACCGTAGCCAAAATATTCGGTCAGCTACAATTTAGTAATTAGCATTATTGTTTAAATTTATTTACAGCTTCGTACACATTAAAATTTCGGCTACGATTTCGCTTTGAAGTACAAGACATTATGAATACGACCGTAAACTATGCGACCAAGTTCGTCAAATATGTCGGTAATTGTGATAGCAATGTACAGATGTAGTGAGAAATGACTTGCCTTCGGAAACGTTCGTCAACGTCATGCTGTTTCAGTCTATCTCACTGAGACAGTAATAGCTGTCATGCTACTTCAGTCAGACTCGGTGACACTGCCTGAAATAGCACGTTTTTTTTTTTTTTTTTTAATAGCACGTCGGTGGCAAACAAGCATACGGACCGCCTGATGGAAAGCAGTCACCGTAGCCTATGGGCGCTTGCAACCCCAGGGGTGTCACATGCGCGTTGCCGACCCAATAAAAACTTGTACACTCCTCTTTTGAAGAACCCCATACTGTAGTCCAACGGGAAAACCGGCAGGGAGCTCATTCCACAGACGGACCGTCCGCGGGAGGAAGTTCCTCTGAAACCGCACGGTGCGCGACCATTTAGGTTGCAAGGTCTGAGGATGAGCGCCCAGTCGGTGGCGAGCGGTGCGATGATGAAAAGTGGACGTTGGCATCATGTTTACGAACGTTTCCGAAGGCAAGTAATTTCTCACTACACCTAGTAAGTAAGGTGGGTCGCATAGTTGTCGGTGGCGTGACTCACCGTCGATGGTGTCGGTCTGGTCGGGGTGCGGCGGCAGTAGCGGCTCGCCGTCCGCGTCGTTGTTGAGCGGGTGCTGCGCCAGCATGGCCGCCATCTCCGGGGGCACGCCCATGCCCTGGAAAATGTCGCGCCATAATGTACAAACAAACAATCACGGCTCCAAGGCTCGGAACCGGTTTTTTCGAAATAGCCCAACATTTAAAATGTTTTATATTCTTTCCCCCTTATTCATAAACGTCTGCTAACTTAACAAGCCGCTAATAATTGTTTGGCCCTTTCGGTCTTAACAATGTGTCCATAAGAGCAAAAGGGACAAACAATACTTAGCGGCTTGTTAAGTTAGTAGACGTTTATGAATAAGGGGGTTTATGTAGTACTCAAAATGTTATAATATTACCAACGTCGTTTTTTTAAATTACTCCATTAACAAACAATTGATATACCGAAGAACAAAAAAGAACGAAATTCGAACCGTTATTTTGTATGGAGTAAAAACCGGTATCCGAGCCCTGCACGGCTCTATATAATGCCACTGAAATACCCACTTATATTAAAACAAAGTTGTTATTTTTAAATAAAACAATTTTAGAGATCACAATTACTATTTTAATATATTATCAGGTTTTAGTACTTGTAATCAACGCCCGTGTTATTAATGGCACTGTCCTAAGTAAAGTCAATAATAGTTCACATCAAGGCAGAGACATCACAGCGTTCTAATTATAGTACCTAATATATCTCACGGCCACTATATAATCCTAGAGATGCACTAACTGACGGCGTCGTTCCTATGTGGCAGAGTTTTCTGTGTATGTTCACGTTCTTGACAGAATTTATGCGCTTTACACTTGTCGTGATGGTTCACTATTTCCAATCTAAAGTTAGCGTTTCCTTCAATGAACGAAGTTCTCGTAACGGTCAGTTCATGCGCCCATTTCCTACACACGTTACAGTACATGATGTTTTGTATTTGGTCATATTGTAGCCAAGGGTAGAGCGAGAGCCAGTTGGAGCGGAACCGTCCTCCCTTGCGGACGGTGGCTTGGTTCGGTTTGTGGTTAGACGACGTGTTAATATGTTGAGGCGGTATGGCGAGGAAGGAAGCGAGCATAGCGGAGCTAGACGGAGCCGCGATGAGGTCCACGGGAGCGCGCTTGTCGGAGCGCGGCCCTTCGGTCTCGCGCCGCTCCGGCCTCTGCCAACAGATAAGGAAAGGATTGCCCTGCTTTACTCTAACAATTTTGTGATTTAAGCCAATTGTGAATTTCGAATGAGGCAGATCCCTTCCTTTCTGTTGACGAATATGATAAATTATGTACAAATATAACCATTGCAATTCATAGTACAACCAAGAAGTTTGATTCGTTATAAAAGCAGAAGAAAAAGATCTTCCTAGTAAATGATTGCATGAAGCAATTTCACGCAAAGAAAATAAACGTCTAATAACAACTGCTTTTACATAATATGTATTATATATATATATATTATATTCAATATATATAAATATATTATATTTAGAAGTGCCTACTAGATAAACAGTAGATTACATGCCAAGGCCGTTTAAGTGGGAAATGTCTCGGCTGACGTGTAACTGCAGACAAACATGTGATCCGAGGCTTTCCCATTTAACGGCCGAGGTGTGTATATTATTTTTCTGCTCAACGGAGCCGGCAGGCGGCAACTTAGTTTAGTGCAGCGGCCGGCAAAGTGCTGTTTGCCGGCCGGAGGGCAGAAAATGATTTATTAGAAACACTAAAATAGACCAAACGAGCCTAAAAACGTAAAACCTATCATGTTCGTAGAATACCTATTCAATAAAATCTAAAACGAGCTAGCGATTTCTAAGCTACCACCGGAAGAAATAATTGTTAATTTATCAGTTTACGTACTGCTCACGACACGTTTTATTCAAAATTTTGCATGAAACATGAACATGAAAATGAATCAATAATCACGATGAGTTTACAGAGTACTCACCGGTAGATGGGTCTGGTCGTAGTGCGGCGGCGGCATGTCGCGCGGGTGCGGGTAGGGAGAGTCGGGCTCCTGCTTGACGAGCGGAGCGGAGGCGGGGGCAGGAGCGGGCGCCAGGGCCGGCGAGCGAGCCGCGCGCGCCGGCGTGTGCGCCGGCGGCGGCGTCGACGGCTCCGACCCTGAGCCCGTCGACCCGCCCTTCGAACCCTTCAGGTGGCTCTGTGTAATGCGACCAGCCTTAGCATATCAATTACATTCTGATCATGGCAATTCTAATAATTTGAAATCGTCATTAGCCTATCACAGTCCACTGCTGGATTAACTATGCGTATAAGACGCATTAGGAGGTAAATGCCCATAATCGCCACGCTGGGCAAGCGGATTGGCGATCGCAGTAATGTGTCCACTATGATGACGCTGCTGCCCATCATCAATCTTTTATCAAATAATGGTCAGTGACACTTCAATCCCTTAGTCGACTCTTACGACACCCGCAGGAGTTGGGGTGGTGACAAAATGTATTCTTACTGCCGTCACCACACGGCACAATTTGAAATATTAATACAATATTTTGTATTATTGACAGGTCTAGGCTATTCAGTCTATATTATTTTCATTATAATATCTTTAGGCAAAAAAGTAATGTTAGGCTGTATGATTCGTCATAAAATTGATACTGTTTGTTATCTTACGTTACCTTGAAATCTAGATTAATTATAATAACAATTCATGAATGCAATAAAACAAATATAATTAGCAACAACGTGGTAATTTCGCATTTTCATAAAAATACATTTTTTAATATTGTGCATTTATGTTCAATGTAGGATTCATATGATGAGTGATGAGTGGTGACAGAATTTTTCAAACAGGTCCGGTAGTTATGAAGCATATTCAATGCACGCAAATAATCTAATTTTAGAAAATGGAGTATTCTGTTATTTTTAATTATATTATAACAAACAAAAATCAAGAGTAACTCAATAATTAGCACTTTTATAATTTTACAAAACCTACCTCGTAATGCCTATAGGATAAGTCGACTTCATCTCTATTTATGTTGGAGTTCTTTCTGCGACGTTTCTCAGGCGGCGCGTGCGCAACAAGCGGCGGCGCGGGCAGCGGCGTGGACGGCGCGGGCGCGTGCGCCGCGGGCGGCGTCGCGAACTCGCCGCGCGACGACAGGTTCTCCGCGCTCACCGATGGCGTCGACCGCCCTTCGCACTGCAACGTACTCGTCACGTGAGGACTCACTCTCTTTTTGGGATACTTATGTAATAACAAGCCCAGTAGTAGCTAACATCAATTGCAATAATTGCCACTTTTAAAGGTTTTTTTCCCGACCTGGTAATTTGTGGCATGATAAGTTTAGGTAATATTTAAAGGAAATATTGCCAGATTTTTGCGTGTTTTTATCATTTAGTTAAAACAGTTTTCTTAATTTACTTATTAATGTATGCTAAAACAAATGTAATAACGGTAATCACTTGTTTGACGTTACACTTGAATGTGATACTTAAATGCTTTTTAGGTATAAAAGAGCATTAATAGGAAAAACACACAAAAAGCCTTGGCCTGTGGCTTGTTGAAAAGCAAGGCTTATTACAAAAATCGTGAAAAATCCAATCCAATATTCTCAAAACCGCCAGTTTTCTTATTCTATATTTATCTAAGAAATAAATATGGCTACACATCATCAAATATGGCTAATACACATGAGTACATTTTGTAATGGATGTTGTATAAAGAATGATGTATGTGACTTAATTAATCAATGTTTTATATTATTTTCTATATTTACCTTAGGATTTAATGTATTATTTTCTGTCAGACCTCTAACTTGTAAGCTTTCAGCTGTTTTTAGGAACATCGGTAGCATATTTTGTCCTACATTAACTTCTCCCTGAAACACAAATACAAAATGTATTAAACTAGGATAAAATAAACATAAAAATACAAAATTTTGTAAATTGTTATTACCTTATACATAAAGTCCAGTAATGACTTCATCTCTGAATACCGCACATCTTTGAGAAATATTATCGGATGTGGATGAGTGTTCTGTAGGAATATAGTCTCAAAATACGGCGAGCATGCAGAGAGTATCGTCTGATGTGCCTAAAACAATACAAAACAATTTCATTGCTACCTCGTACATTGTCGAATTTTAGGTTTTACATGTGTGCACTAGAAGGTAACACATACAAGGCTAGCTATGTGAAGGTCTTAGCGATCCTGTATTGAAAAACGAATATTACCATTTTGGCATAGCTATTCTTATTTTAATTAGGTAGTAGTTTGTCTTTAGTGAACTAGGTTTCTAACTAGTCGTAAAGATTTGAGAATAAAAGAATAATTTAAACATCGAATTGCCGCGTATTAAGTATACCTAAAGTTCGAGTGGTCTAAACCCTAGGAACCTGTCTGGTAACTTTTATGAAGACTAAATTAGAAAGTTAAAATGGACGCCTTCTGCAGACTGTTATCTATTCACTTTTGACCTAAAAATGATGCATTTTAATGGCATCTAAACTTTCGTTAGTTTAAACGTACCCGTAAAATTATTGCAAAACACATGTAATGTCGAAAGCATTAATATATAATATATGATAATTGTTTTACAGTTTTGACATTAACAGAGTAAGATGGAAAACAAATACAAAAAAACCGGCCAAGTGCGAGTCGGACTCGCGCGCAAAGGGTTCCGTACCATTATCAATTTATTATTAAAAAAATACAGTTAAATCAACCTACCTCAAAAACTATAGGAGATAATTTAATCAAACCAAAAATCGTTGATAGAGTTTATTAATGTGCATAACATATATTTTTTTCAGAATTTTATATCGCGTAGTTTAAAAAATAGAGGGGGGGGGGGACACATTTTTCAAACTTTGAGAGCTGATATATCGAAAACGATTTGCTTAAATAAAAATGTGATGTATAAACCTTCAAAGATTTCTATTAATACCCCACACGCTTACGTAAAACTAAAAAAAAATTTCTATCCCTCAGTCACATGTATGGAGGGCCCCCACCCCAATGGTTTTTTTTACAATTTAGTATCATAATCCTGTAGCGGTTCATACAACACATATTCTCACCAAATTTCGTTACTGTAGCATTTATAGTTTCCGAGTAAATCGGCTGTGACAGACGGACAGACGGACATGACGAATCTATAAGGGTTCCGTTTTTGCCATTTTGGCTACGGAACCCTAAAAAAGATAATGTACCTTACAAAGGATAAAGCGACCTTGAAATCTTGGTAATTCATAAAAGTTTCAATTTTCCAGCAGCAACTGTCTTTTTTATTTTTATGTTTACTCGTGGTTTCATTAAGGTGCTATTTTTTGTCTTATAGGTGGGTAGTAAAAATGTTTTAAAGATTGAATCGGGTGTTAATTTATTTTTAAATTGTAATTTTTTCACAATACGTTTTAAAAGTCTATGAAGATTTAATATTTTTTCTACACAAAAGCGTACTGGTCACAAGAGTACTGGTACCTAATTATAATTACCTATAATCTTTGTTTGGATAATTTCCTAGGACAGGTTTTAAGCTTTTTCTACACCAGTAGAGTAGAAAGTTTTTAAACTCCTTGGATTAAAAATATAATGGAAAAACAAAATCAAATTAGATATAATGGGGATCCGTTTCGTAAACCTATATCCAAAAATGTTAATCAGATTCAAAACTTTTACCTACCGTATTCTCTTGCTGGGCTCTAGACTAGAATTAAAAGAAATTCCGTTATGTTTAACAAAAATTATAGTTAACATAATCAAGTTACTTGTAAAATACTTTAAACGGACCTCGAAAACAACTTTCTTTAGCCACGATCCAGATCATCAAAAACATTTCGTTAATTTGACAGTTGACTAGACTAGGGTGAATATCTGATGCTGCGGCCACGACATTGGTCTAAGGCGACCGGCTTAGCGGAAAACCATACGTGCGAGAGGGAGTACCCATATCGGCATCCCGATCCAACTCATGGATTCGCTCACCGCTGGTCGCCTTAGATCAATGTCGTGGCCGGGCCGGGTGGTTGAGCGTTTCAAACGCCTAATTTTGGTGGCATTATTTTTGCCGAAGTTTCTATTCGTTACAATGTACTATTTTGTAATTTAAAGGAGGCACGGTAGCATACAAATGACGAAGTATAACATTAAGACATTTAGAAACTTCGGCAAAAATGATGTCACCAAAATTAGGCGGTTAAAAAGCTCAGATATTCATCCACTAACCCATGTTACATGTGATGTGAACTTATATAGTGAAAATATATTTACCACAAGTCTTCCCATTATTTATTACACAAATTTTCAAACGATTATTAGTATCTATTCGCATTATCAAAAATAAAGAAGTTGCATCATCATAACCATAGGTCTCATAGCACGTATTATTTAAGTTTCGCGGTAACTATTATCATTGGCGTGGTTATTACTTAATTTTATAACTACGTAGGTAATTGCCCAGCCGTACTAGCCTGAAGGGGCAGCAAGCATGAAAAGAAAATGACCAAGACATAATATTTACAATGAAATGTCTTCTAAATAGCATACAAAATAATCTAGTTTGAACATGGTAATTCTTCTGTAGTCCTGAAATAACTAAAAACTGTTTGCAACAGTATTTTAGAAGATCACTAAAATGGTGAACATTTCAAAAAAATCATTAGGGTTAAGTTAATCAATATGTCGCTTGTTGCTGCAAGTGTAACCGTACCATGAGCTGCTGCCGTGTTATTAACGCGGACTTTCTCTCTAGCTTGCTAGCACCAATAAGTAATAGAATAATTAAAAGTAATGTAATATCGCCCAGTGATATAAATTTAGTGATCGATATCAACGTGCACTTTCCGTGGCAATGGCTATGGTTGACAGAAAAAGTAACAAATGTGAAAATGCAATTTTGTTCTACTACTCGTACTCTCAGTGAATATAGTACTCTCCTTAGGATACATCAAACTATATCCTACTTTAAAAAAGAAAGAATCTAATGTCATTAATTTATGACGCAAAATAGTACCTTAAATGACATTTTGCGAAGTCTTTATTTTACACGAATTTTGAATATTCAAGTAGATTAAGATCAGTATTATATAATGGATTTTTCAATTTGACGTGAACGTTTGACAGCCGAATCTGTTTAATATATTTTAGTCGTTTACTCGTTTGATCAGTGGAATTTGAACAAGTTATTAAAATATGTATAAGTAATTAATTATTATAATTAAAATTACTATAATTTCTGAAATTTTTATAATTGATAAAATACCTGTGTATTTGATTTCATTTCAACCATACTCAACCATACTTTGCCGCCAAAACCGCACGATGATAACGATGACTAGATATAATCAATTTTTTACAAACAATTTTAGTGACATAATCTATTCTAACAAGCCTGAAAATTGCAAACACAAACAAATATCCGGGACAGATAAAAAATATTTTATTCCAGGTTTGCAGAGTTCTACTTTAACAAATTACTGTGATACTGATACAGGTATTATTTGACTGTAAATAAAAAGTAATAATACTAATCATTATATTTAAAAGTACTGCATTAAATTCAGGTTAATGTTAAAATTCGTTAAATTATAAAAAATCTGTTACTTGAATTAATCAATATCTGCAAGGTTATGCTAAAATAAAATTAAGTGAGTAAATAATTTACTCATATTTCTATACATTGTTAAAAAGAAGTATGAACGGTTAGCATTAAGTAGGTAAATAGTTTAAGCTAGAGTAGAATTGTCCAAAATGAATCTATTTTACTACCTACAGTCTTGGCAGACAATGAAGAGCAAGAATATTTTTTCCCAAACAAGCCTACAAAAGTAACTTTCGAAATTTGATTACTACGTCAAATCTGCTTGGCAGATTTTATTAATTAATAATTCATGTTATCTATGGTTAAACAGGGTTTCATATAAGTAACATTAAATATATAAGAAATATGGTGTTTGTTAAATAAGGATGATTCAACAAATTAAAATTATAATTAAGAACAAAATATATGAGAAATCATTCTTAGTTGTAGTTTTATTTTTTTGGATTGTCTGTTTTTTACAAACACCATATTTGTTATTACATTTGATGGTGATTATATTAACACCTGTTTAACCATGGATAAAATGTATTATTAACAGTGATCGGATTAGGTAGTGCCATTTCGCGGGACTTCGGTACGTTATCTTAATGTGGACATAACTTCTAAGCCCGACATTTAATATGAAAAGTTAAATTTTTGTTCGAAAATTTACAATTTTATAGTTATTTTGTTTTCAGTTTGATATTTATAAAAACCATTAGTCTAATTTTACTTATCAAACATGGTTCTAAGGGTATTTTTCCACAACAGCTAATTATGTCATATGTGTGCCATTATTAATGTTTTTCTAATTGTTAATTTCGCACTCATAGTTAATTGATTGGATTTTTTACTTCTTTACCGGACTTTGAAACCCTCTTGTTGACTCTTTTGGCCGATCTCACTAGACTTTGATTTCGTTCTAATTGGACTGAGGTTCTGGTGGTCTAAAGTTGAGCAGTGATAGAGTTTTCTTTAATAATTGTTATGCTTCTACTACTGTTAGTAGCAGCTATAAAAACTATAAAAGATGTATTCACAATTACAAAATCTTTTTATTTTTTCATGTTTCTTCAATTTATGATATAACAAGAAAATGTTCTGTAAAAAAAAATAAGTACCAGGATCCCGAGGCCTATCCATGTTAAGTATAATGTTTAAGGTCATTCACCCGAAATGGCACTACCTAATCCGATCACTGATTATTAATCAATAAAATCGCTCAAGCAGTCTGGATTTAGTTTCTATTTTGTAAAATTATCTTTGTAGGCAGTTGTATGGGAAAAATAATTGTGTTCTTAATTATCTGGCCACAACCAGTAGAAGAAATTAATAATTAAATTCTCCTTGTCCACTAATACAGTGGAAAATAATATAGGTATTTTATTTTTTTAACAGCCAGACATGTAATGTAATGAGGAAAAATAGTTTGAAACATTAAGCAACAATTCTATGTTAGTTTTGATTGAGATGTACAATTATGTCAATTTGACATTCAATGTTATGGCATGTTGCATAATTTTAACAATTAAATTGTAGAAAGTAATTCAATTATGTATAACAAAGCATTACAGGGGCATGTAATACTACTGTTTACACTTAGCAGATGCAATTGTAAACAATTGTCACAACACTAACATGTCAATATTATGATTTGGTGTATGATCTGAAGTATAACAAAATAATTTTAATAAATTCTAATTGGGTTATTTATATGTACCTATAGTAACAAAAAGTAAGATGAAATTAAATACAAGAAACTAAAGTAAAACAAATACTAGATTAAAACATATTTGTACACAATGTTGTAGGTACGTAGGTACCATCACATCCAACACAGGGTGCTTACAGTAAGCTTTAACATCAAACAATATTTGATTCCATGTAGCAACTTAATTGGTGTCAATTGATAGGTTTGGTTTGTTTTGTAAATAAAGGTGAAATAAGTGACAAATTACTATTTTAATTTTGAAATGAACATCTATTTGTTGATGGAAAGGGACAAGTCCACCTGTTATAAAGATAAATATGCAACTAGAAGATGTAAGCTTACCTTAACTGTTTCCCCATCGCAGGCAAGTGTGACATCACAGAGGGCTTCCCTCTGAAGCAAGCTAGCGAGCACATCAGTCAGGTTGTTAGGGTGGTTGTTCCAGCGCAAGCAGAATTGCTGGTCCATTGCTGCTAATGTCAGTGACCGTGCTGCAAATAACAGTTAACATCATTCCACATATTCTACACATACCAAGAGCCAAGCTTCTTATTAAAAAAAATATACAGTACATTGCACATATCATAATGATCATAAAAATGTACATAGACAGTTATCCACTCACAACAAACCTAAATTTGCATTACATTATTTAAACAGCCGGTAATTAGAGACGTGCGCCGGTTATCAAATTTACATTAAGATACTCGGTATGTGTAAAAAATTGGCGGCCATAGGGCCTAGATAGGAGCGCGCAGAGATAAGTGACATCAGCGGCTCGAATTAATGGGGGCCGCGGGCTTACTGTACACCACATTGACAGTTAGCCGCCGACACATGTCTACTTGTTGCACGCTCCAAACAAGAACCATACATTATGTAATTTAACTCCAGAAGGCAGACGGCGGGGCCAGCGACCCTACGGGACGCGGAAGCCTCTAGCCGCTTCTATAAACGAGTTTAAAAAGTAGTACCGCTGGCCAAAAAAATCGCAACATGCTGACACCGTTATAATCGCCAAGCTGGATGTCCCAGTTGCTAACACCAAACGCGTGATTTCAGGAATTTGAGGATGCACCACTATTTGTTTCTTCTCACAGATCATCCCGCGCGTCTAAAACTAGGTGACCCGAGGACGTACGGGATTTCTAAACGCGTAGTTGTGTCAACTTTGGCAAATCGTAGCGCCATTTGCCGATCCCTATCTTAGAATCTGGGTAAAAACTATCAATCAGCACTATTTTTTTTTTCAAACACCAGACTAATTCACAATCACAAACTGAAATCGATTCCGGGACGCACAATAAGTCAATAAATCCTAACTCACCATTTGCAAAATTTTTGCCATCACAAACGCCACCCGACCCCTACCTTGCACTGTCTTTTTGACCACACACACATCTCGATTTCCGCAATGTTCACGGCCTTCGGAATATCTTTCACATCAATCGGCCAGTATTCGTATTTCGCAATGCGAACTTCATGCCTTACAAGTTTGGCGCTAAATTTAAATTGCCATACAATATTTTGTGTTTACTAAAGTCTATTTTGATTTTATACTAGAATAATTATATTTTAGTCTCTTGAAATTTAACAATCACCAATATAATAACATGATATAAACAAATTATGTATTTATTAGACACAATTTTGCAAAATTCCCACGCCCATAGATACAGAATTGAGGTTATAATGCGATTAACAACATTTAGAATGAAGTACTAAATTTACGTTTTTCAAAGAAGCTTCAGAAAAACTTGAAGCTCGAAATTAATTTTCTATCGTTTAAAATTATAAAATTGATTGTGTATCACTGTGATTCTACGGTTATCACTTTATTAGCATTGGCCTTGACATTCTCTCAGTTCATCGCAAATTTGCACATCCGTGCATTGCGCGCAATACCAGCGCCATCTATGTAAGTTTTCTGCCACAGATAACAGCCCATCTTTTGACATGCTTCATTGATATCGACACAGATGGCGTTATGTATGTTACACATCTTGAACCTGATTAATTTTAATAATGTTAACGACATGAAAATTAAATCTGCGAATTATAAACATTTTGTTATTTATACACGGTGCCCATGAGGAAGGGGAAACATGTAAACCGCATATTCCTAATCCTATTTTAACACTAAAATGTCATGTTATACTTTTTGGATTTCGTCTAGTTTCAGAATGATTACCAATTGAAAAAAAAAACTTATTGTCACTCAGTACAAAAGGCTTTTTTAATGGCGTTGATGCCATTATGGAGAATAGTCTCACTAGGTATCCTCATTGATAGATGTCAAAAAGTGAGAAATAAAACCTTTCAAAATTTAGAGATTTAGAAAAACAAAATTATTCGTTTTAAAAATAAAATTTAAGTGCTAGATTTATGAATAACATTTAATTTTTTATGTGAAAATACATTCAAAAATTGTAAAAAAATTATATGACCAATTTTTATGTGCCATAATTTCCTCATCTGTATTAAATTTTTTTCTTCCTTTTGGTCTCAGAAATGCGTGGTTTAAATTATTCCGCTTCCTTTTAGGCACCTTGTATATCTGTGGTGAACAACCTTAAATTAAACCACTTTTGATCAACGTGTGTACCTAATCCACCAATTTAATCATTAAATGAATCAAGTACATGGTAAAAGTTTGACGACATTTGGCAAGGAGAAGTTTAGGGAAGGCGTTATTATTAAGAACCTATATGTTAATAGTCGTTTATGCAACCGTACATAATGAGATGCATTCAAATACTAGTGTGTATAAGTGACTTCACACGAGTGTTTTAAGGCCTAATTACGTATAGTTGCATACAGTATTTTATCTTAACACATAATATATCATAAGTACTTAAAAATGGGTTTAGAAGCCCTTTCCTCTTTGTACCTCTTCTGTACCTACGTCAATATTTGATTCTACTGTCGACACATACGCAGAGTGACTACTAGTCACATTTCCAGCTAAAATGTACCTACATAACTTACAAGTTTTCACAATTTTATTTGCATTTTTTTTATCGTGAACAGTCAAATGAAGTGCCTATTCTTACTCCAGATAGAAAGTCGTGCGGTTTATATTAAGAAGAAGTACAGTAGGTACTACATTGTTAACTTTTCATTTAGACTACTTGACCCATTTTTAAAGTTTGTCTTATATTATTAATCAATATCTGATTAACGGAAAAAAAAACATAAATATATTTTTTCACGACCTAGAAAACCGCAAAATTATAACTTAAAATTTAAACTTTCGTTACCGGGCGAAAACGATACTAGCCATGTTAATGCTTAGATTATCTGTGGTGTGACGTCATTCAAACCGAAAACAAACATTGGACTTGTCACTTATGTTATGTCAATGTCACAGCAAAGCTACATGCTTACATGTCCATGGCGAATTTCACTCGTATAAGATTCGACATGAAGTTAGTTTAAGATCCTATGACATCACATCATGGCCGACACCGTTTTCAGCTTACGAAATTAAAAAAAAAATAAAACAAATTTTTCAATAAAAAATATGTACCCATCAAACACTTTTAATACACCGTAATCGAAAAATATTGATCTTTTGAATAATTATTACTGAAAATAATATTTTTTTGCACTAAATTTGATATGAGTCAAGTAGCCTATTACGGATAAATAAAAACCCATAGTTAAATGATTTGTAATAAAATAATTCGTTGGTTTTCGAACGCCTTTTCGATCACTAATGAATGATATGTGTGTAGATAATAGTTATTTATGATACAAGTGTGGAAAGTAGGCTTATTTCAAGACGAGTCACGGTGACTATAAAACACAAGCGAAGCGAGGGTTTTAAAACCGACGCGAATTGGAATAAATAAAAATAAAGTCTACATTTCAAAATCTGTATCATAATACAATTTCACAATGCATTGTGCCAGGAAAACCAGACTATCCCGACACTCTCGGCTGTACCAACCACACTTGTATGATGGATGCCGCCCATTAAACTTTTTTTTGTGTCATTTAAATTGAATATAAAAACACGCGCAAAAAGTGATGTCTCTTAAAATTTTGTACACCTGTAGCAGCTATTTTTCTCCAAAAAAGTGTTTCATGTTTAGTCTAGTTTAAAAATAATAATTCACAAAATTCCTAGGCACCTTCCAAATCTTCGCCAAATTTAATAAAAAAAACAACACCACCTATCTAAAAAGTTGTTTCTAATAGTATATATTTTTGTGTAGGTATGTGACCTTCGACGACTCATATAGGTAACATTTTTTTAATTCTTTATTCTCTATTCCTTAGAGTCAGGATTACTAGGTTAAAATATTTCCCCTTCCTCATGGGCACCTTATAAGCAGAGATCGGATACCGGTTTTTTCTCCATACAAAAGAACGGTTTGCATTCCGTTCTTTTTCGTTCTTCAGTTTATAATTTTTTTGTTAATTGAGTATTAGAAAAATATGATGTTAAAAATTACATAAAATGTTGAATACTACATAAATAGCGTAAAACATATATGGAGCTATATCACAGAATGCTATATCGAGGTTTTTCTAAAAAACCGGTTCCGATCCCTGCTTGTAAGTATGTATATTTTTGGCATTTTTGCTACGAATTCTAAAAATGCTGTTTTGTACGGTATGTAGTATGTAGTCATCATCATCATCATATCAGCCGAAAGACGTCCACTGCTGAACATAGGCCTCCCCCAATGATTGCCACAATGACCGGTCCTGCGCCACCCGCATCCAGCGGGTAGTAGTAGTAGTATGTAGTAGTTTTATTTATATTTGTTTATCCGATATTTCGTCCCGTTGAGTACATAGTTAGGTACCATCGATCTCGTGTCCCTCATCTCACTCAAAGTACCCAAGGACCTAGAAGAGCGCCATCTGTAATTAGGTTTCACTGGCCTTGCCCATTATATATTAGGTTATTGAACTTTAGTTGCCGTATGAGATCATACCTACGTAAAGGTTGTTAAATTTATTATCTCCCCACCAATTTGTTAGTAACAAAGTACCTACCTATTTGCAAAAAAAAGATCAATGAACTAATGCGGACTGGCATGAGGTGAAAGGTAGATTTGAGGTTTAGGTACCTACCTACAAATTGCCACAAAGGTTTGTTAGTCATGAACTAAATATTACTCGTACTTATGTATACACTTTTTTACTTATGTCTTGACCGTAAGGTCTCAATTTGTATACATATTTATGCAACTTTTCGAGCTATCAATACAAGTCCCTAAAAAGTATGCTTTGCTAGTTTTTTAATAAATACCTACATACAAGAGGAACTATGGAATTCCAGACATTGAGGATATTGAGGTGAGTAAAGATATCAACTAACAAAAAAAAGAATACTCAAATAACTGTATTTAAAAGTGTTAAATTGATAGAGCATGGGTAATCTAACGGTACGCGCAGTCGTACTTAGTATCTATACCGTATAGGTATAGGTACCTAACAGTGAAGTCCTATGGGCAACAATTTGTTCATTACCGCGAAATGAGAGTGCCTGCTCGTGTCTGTCGATAATGTAATGCAGTGCAAATGAGTCAATCTCCCTCAGCCGGACCGTCCGACTCGGCTCGCCGCCATTTAGGAAATCGGTTCGCTCTACGACAATCCTAGTTCGATTTAATAGTAAATTCCTTGAGAAACGTACCATTTAATAGAAACGTTAATTAAGAATGTCCTCGCTACCGATGCCGATACATTACTTACCGACGTATAATTATATTTTTATATAGTTAGGTAGGTACAGTCAAGGCAAAATAAGGTGTATACCTATAAAAATGCTAAAAATATGTCCCAGTGCACTTTAATTCTGTGTAATAAGAACGTCGTATAAAGGTGCGTTCAAACTAAAAGAGAATTCGCTGCTCTAACCTCCCACTCTACGAAATTCGATCGGTACACAAAACGTGATTGGTTGATTTCGTAGAACGGGCGCTAGAACAGCAAATGCTCTTTTGGTTTAAACGCACCTTAAGAACATATTTATAAGATGATTCTTTCGATTTTGCACTTGACTGTACCTGACCACTTAATACTAAACAAACGGCATAGCGATATGTGTACTTGTGTAGGTATACATATATCGTTTACATTTTATTTTGGCAATCGTTGTTTCGCTTTTTAATTGTTTCTTACCTAATTCCGTAAGTATATATTTTATCTAGCCCTTACTCCTTTTCCTAATTCCATAAGGGTATGGATGGTCGTTCTGAACCTACTTAGAGCTAGGTGCATTTTATTTATATTTTTTACAGTTTGAACGCGCTTTCAGGTGGTGATGCTGTTGCAAACTAATTATGGAAGGAAAGTCGGGCGCCATTGCACTTCATTTTCCAATCTAAACAATAGAAATTCAACGGATGCGCGGCCCCCGGGACGATAATCCATCTCTATGTAAATTATCCATGAAAGCGCCTTGTGTTCTTCATCCATGGGCACGTGGCAGGTATGATAAACCTTAATAATCCTTAATAATCATCAATGTGTACTTTTACAAACAGTTATTACATTAAACTAACTGACTAACTACCTATAAATAAAGGGGCTAGTACTGTTTCTGAAAACCAGGGATCTACTCCACCTACAAAAACCTCACTATTAAATTACAATAATGGTTTCGTACTAAGACAGACGTCACACTGACGCACACCCGCATGCGGCGACGACGTGCGTTTGGGACTGCGCTGTGCACGTAAACCATTCGTCAGTAAAATTAAAAAAAAATGTAAACAAATATGGCTGACTTTCCATAAGATTTGTCATCTTTGACACATATATTGATTCAAACTTTCACGATTATCACTCATACTTTAAAGACAAACGTGTCTTAATTGTATAAACTTATCTAGGTATTTACGTTTCATTATATTCTGTCGTTTCGGGCGTGTCTTTGACACATAGCGTGAAACATGTCCGCAGTTATATTTTGACGTTAATAGTAATAAATATCAATAATTTTAACTAAAATGTACCAATGTGAACTCAAGGTTTAAGGTTCTAAGTCGTTAATAAAACTTGCACTGTGTTAGTACCTACTATTACTTATTCTGTGACTGTGTGCTAAAAGTGCGTGATTATGGAATAATGCAAGTTTTTAGGTTTGTTTATTTTTTGTTTTCTACTGACAAATGCTATATATAATGACAACGACAGTGTGACTTTTTTCTCAGAACATCCCAACACGTATACCACATAATTAATTACCTCCAAATTAGAGGTGTGAACATTTGAAGGCCTAATGCTGATTGAAAATCAAAAGTTCTAGTAATAATGCCGAGTTTATGACTAATTGATTATATTTGGTATTGGGATGCTAGACTCAGACGCTAGACATAGCCACTTGACGCGACCCATTTTTTATGTCACACCTAATGAAACCTAATAGGACATTGCGACGATAAACAATTCTAGTTGCGTCTGGCTGGATAATTAAGATTGATATTCGAGAAGCCATCAAATGATTTTTTTTAATTGTCCACGATATTTCCTATGCTGTTGCGACATTTTAAATTTGGTAAAAAAAATCGTAAAATGAAACTTAAATAGCTTGAATACATCGCCGTTATGGAAATTGCTAATGTTATTAACGACATTATAACGGTGTCAACATACTCTGTACGTGTCTAATCATCTAATCAATAGTTATAGATAGGCGCCTTCCAAATAGATAATATTGAATAACTCTATATTGATAATTTCTCCTGAGCAATTAGGTTACATAAATTACCAAATTGCTAAAACATAAATGCCAGTTCAACAAAAATTACTAATAATGTAAACAAATCGGACTTAGGTACCTATGTGAATAATAAGTCATTTGATAGAATACCTAGTCGTTTTTTTATTTGTAAAATAATGGTAGCGCAATGGTAAGACAGGTTGTTCTTTGAAGCAGCGTGATTCCGAAGAATTAAGGTAAATTGGTTTGTTTACAGCATTCGCCATTTCCAATAAAACTAATGTTAGGTAAGCACATAATGATGACTTACATCGTGCCAAACTCTAGCAACTGTAATAGAAGGACAGTTGTTGCCAACCATTTGATATAGGTTTTATTTTTGCTTACGCGTACTTATCTGTCTTATTGTGCGTTCCAGATGGTCAAGTTTAATTTGCGCGCTTAATTCGAGGCGATACTTTTAGTTGACTATTGTTTGCGCCCGATATAAAACAATTTTATGTGCATGCCGTGCAATCTGGGTGCACCTATGGTCCATTTTTTCAACAGCTGTCACCCCCACTTTTTCGTAATACAGGTATTTTCTACTCTTTCGATTCTAATAGAGAAAAAATGGTGTCCCAAAATTTAGATATATTTTTCGAACTTTCCATTCCCGTTACCGCCATACAAAATGTATGAAAAAATGATAACGGAATGAAGAAAAAAACTTGGAACGAAAGAGGTCAAACGATGGACGGATCTGAGTGATGGGAATCATATTAAAAGTTTTAAATCCAAACAAAAGCGGGGGGATACTTTGAAAAAATAACGCTTTACGCGATTGTGACCCGTGTCTTCCCTTCCTAACACGAGACTAGAGACTAGATAAGTAGCCATATCATAACCTCTGAGACTCAAGAATCAGAAATTAAATTGAACCTTACATAAGTATTTTTGGAGCTGTCTATACATACGCTGCTGTGACGCAAAGTAGCAGGATATTAGTTATGCCCAACACGATGATAACAAAGCTCAGAGCCAACATAAATCTATATAAAAAACAACATGCTCACCATTTCATTGCAGTAAAGTAGCATTCGCAGAGGCCAAGTACACGTTCCATTCTTATCGTGGGCTGAACAGGCATCATCGGTCGCTCGAATCCCATCACACTATGGTTAAAAAATAACATTCGCTTAGCATGTGTCAATTGTGTGTGTAAATGTAAAAGTGTAATTTTTTTTCAGAACAAAGAATTTCGTAGGAAATAAATATGGTGATTGAGTTGAGGTACGGAATTCAGATATTAAAAGTTACTAAAACGAGAATCGTTAGTTAAAAAACGTGAAACTTTTTCACATTACTAGAATTAAAACGAAGGTAAGGTATATTACTGGGCTTCTACAAAGTTATTTAATTTCGCTTCGGAAACTCACATTTGGATGTCGGATTTATTGATAGCTCGTAGCTCGAGTAAAAAATGGAACGGTGTAAGTTAGTAAGTAATCATTTAAGTAAGTAGTTACTTCAAAAACTAGTAAGAAAGTACCTGATAATGATAACGTTTTTTTCTGTTCTGTGACGATAACTTTAAAAATTGTGGTTTCAGGTAGGTATTGTTTGATTTATTTTGTAAGGCGTATTAAAAATAATGATCTATGAGGATTGTTGATGATTTAGTATCTGCTTCATACAAACTAAATAAGTAAGTCTTTACAATCATAGGTAATTAAATTAAGTACACCTAAGATATAACTGTAGGAGCCTATCTAATTATAATTATAATATAAGGCAGTAAAATAATTACAGAAATGATAGAAAATCGAAAAATGTAAAAATTTTAAATCAAGGATCAATTCCCATTATAATTTTCACACAGATATTAAATGGGTATCTACATCATCAGCCTATGTTAGTCCACTGCTGGACGTAGGCCTCTCCCATTAACTATGCGTATAGACGCATTAGGAGGTAAATGCCCATAATCGCCACGCTGGGCAAGCGGATTGGCGATCGCAGTAATGTGTCCACTATGATGACGCTGCTGCCCATCATCAATCTTGTAGAATGGTCAGTGACACTTTAATCCCTTAGTCGGCTCTTACGACACCCGCAGGAGGAGTTGGGGTGGTGACAAATGTATTCTTATGCCGTCACCACGCGGCCAATGGGTATCTACCGGTATTCAATTACGGTATCTACCTCGGATTTTTAGTATTTAACCAGCAAATTATAAATATTAGATGTCATATACCAAAGAAAAACGACCAAGATCACCTATGTCCGAGGTGGGGATCGAACCCACGTACTCAGCTTTCGCGGCTGATGCCTGTCCCCTCGGTCTTACAAGACCGAGTGGCCGAGGGGTACGCCGTCGTTTTTCTTTGGTATATAACATCTAATATTTATAATTTATATAGTATTAAGTAGTGTGACTACTGGAGAAAAATTAAAAGTACTAATCAAAATATTTAGTTAATAAATAATTTGATTTGTGTTTTCGCAATATGTTTATTTAACCAGCAATTTAGAATTACAAACCTTAGGTATTTACCTTAATCACATTTTATTAAATAAGTAAAATAAAAATGCGAATTGAAGCCGATTTTTCGATTATTAGTCATACCGGTAACGATTCCTTGCCCAGTTAATACATTTATTAAATCCCTGCAGCGGTTTTGAACGGACTCATGTTCAACTGTCTTATTGTCAAAAGCAGTGTTGGCTTTGAATTAAATACCTCTTTTATCATTAGCAGTGCGTTGCTGTAACAGACCGTACTTATGGGTATTTACATGTACATAATTGAATCCTTACTATGTGGGCTGTAGTGACAGCCGGTGTGGTAAGTAGCTTTTTGTGACATATTCGTATCGAAATCGAGAATTTATAATAAATTTAAATAATACATTTTTTATTTAACTGTTTACTTCTGACAAGCTTAACCTAGTGACGTGCTATATTAGCATAGGCACTTAATTGATGCAATACCAAATTCTAAGTCTGTTAATGTAACCACAATCGTATAAAAATAGGATAGTATCGTTAGTATATCAATTTAGTATTAAAAAACTAAATAGTACTGAACCAATTTTTATTATTTTATTTTTTACGGACTTTTTATGTGGGTTACTTACGGTTTGCAGTAAAAAAAGAAATATCAAAATAACCATTCTCATTATAACTTTGATGGCGTTGTTTTTATTTTTTATTTCGTTAACTAAAGATCCCACATATTTTTTTATATCTTAATTTTTTTTATGATCATTAAGTTATACATTTATGATCTCAGATTAATGAGCAGGAGCCCTACGAAATAATTTTGCTAATATGCAATATTTTTTGAATTCATCATGTTATAGGCACTCAGTTCAACGCTAATATGCAATATTTTTTGAATTCATCATGTTATAGGCACTCAGTTCAACGCAACTCTTCATAATATTTGTAATGTATGCCGCAATTGTTGCACAATTTTGTCTGTGGACCTTACTATAAATATACTGTCAAATTAAATATCAATACACTTCAGTAAAAATTACATTTAGCTTCATTTAACTCACTGAATGTCCATATACATATACGTAAGTAAATATAAGTTGTATGTGTTACTAAGTAGGTTACGAATATCTACCGTAATGTTTTGAGGATTAGAAACACAACTATACCGCCCACTTAGTTAATTGAAAAATATGGTATCTAACGATTGCAATACTCGTAGATCTCATGGTAGCTACAAGTGCTACAACCACCTCTTTTACCCCCACTTTTATAGTAAATCGAAAAAGTTGAACACCAAATTAGGAAGTTAGTTACACAGTTTAGTTAGAGGCTTTTGGGCACCATTCCGAAAAGGAAGTTTCTAGGGTGAAGGTTGCATATCAGGTTAAAATTACGTACGCACACTTAATTTACTAAAATAATAAAATATAATTATGTATCTACCTACTCCATAATTATTAAGTACCGAATATTTTGGTCGTTGCACTGGAGTGACGTTTGAATTTAATTTTAATACTTACATAATACTGTAAAAAAATTATCAAATACCGTAAATTGTAATAGTCAAATTACTCTTGATCTGTTTACTTGTTATGGCGAAATTTTGGGGCATTATGTGACTGTGTGTTGTGTAATGTAATAAAAATGTACCTGCGTACCTACCTAAATTAAATTGAATATTATGTCTACACAAGATGTTCGTAAACATGGGATTTTTACAATTACGGTACAAAATCAGTAAGTCAATGTTAGTACAAATATATATATTTTCTTTTACGTGTAATTATTAGTGACTGTACTTAGTGCGTTTGTGTGTGGCATATGAACAGTGGAGCATCTTCAACATTCGCAAAGGCATCCTGAAAAAAAGGAGACATCTTTTATTAAACTGTATGGCACGAGCCCATAACTAATGTGGGTAAAGTTGTCCACGAAATAAATCTCAACAACGATTATGGGAGTTTCTTTTCTACTCGAAATCACGAGCTGTTTTGTTATCAATCAAACTAGAGAAATATCAACAAATAGCCGTATATGTACTATTAATTATACCTTTATTGTGGCACTCTTCTCTAATCTAACCACGATCGCTTATAAGACACGATAATTATAAAAAATCTAAATAAAACATTATCTATTAAGTGGACAACTTTACTTCATTTTTATGATATAACATAACGTAGAATGTCTATTCCGTTTTTAGTATGTATTTATGCTAATCGCACTTGTGTGAAAATGCGCGAAACATAAATATAGGCGTTCCATTCTTACATGCAAGAGACAAGTAAATTCGTCGTACTCATGTTCTTAAAATCGTTATTTTCGTCGTCAAATTGTATGCTTTTTGTTAGGTACTTCTTTTATATTACCTTATTGACTAGTGTCAAATAAAAAGTTTTGTATAATTATTTTACACACTTTACACATTTTATCTAGTCTAACCATATTATTATTTATTACAGAAACATACTCGACATGTAATGTATTTTTCAGTTAAGTTCCCTATCTTTTGTTTTTTAAAATAGGTACTTTTTATACTAAGCAATGGTACGAGTAGGCTAATACATTTAAATAAAAACAACGATGTTATGACTTATGACTAGAATATTTAAAAAAATATTACAATACTTGTAGTGATGAATTCGTTTTTCTCTTAAAAAACATCATGGCAAAAGACAGAATTACAAGCGAATCGTCCAATCTATTTTACTTTTATTAAAGTTTAATAATATGAAACGGTTTTTAGGGCTCCGTATAGTCATAAGCATTACAGGATATAAAAATAGTCATTGCTATTTCCTTTTTTTATTAATAAATATCGTATCCAAATTTAGTTTGCAATTTTATCACTTGTAAGTATATTTACTAAGAATAACTACAAAAATATGTTAAATGCATCAGCTTTCAAATAAAAAAGTTATGGTTTTATCAAAACAGCAAATATTCCAAAATAAATGACATATTTCAGGTCGCGCACATTAGTGTCTGAGTTTTGTCTTTCCCTATTCAGAAAACCGTTTAATCTTACCCCAACGCACCTTAGGTACATAAGTGGATAAATGTACATTTCTGATTTCAATCCCGATATTATTTTTACTATCACTCATCAGTTTTAAAATTTTTGAAACGCTCACTATATGCGCTGTAACTTGTATTGAAATTTAAATGCTGACAAGCATTTATTTTACGCTTTAATATTAGCTTCGTGTTACCGGCCATGTAGAGCTAATTCAATGTTTTGAAGTTATGATTATGAACAGCTGTGAAATAACAGTCATAAAACTAATAATGAGTCGCCATGCCGCCACATATTGTCGCGGGTAATTTTACAAAACATGCTCTGTACTGTAACTAAGTTTGGCATTGCTTGTTTGTCCGACTTTGTCCGTCGTTTTACGGTTCTACTCGACCATATTTTTACGAGTCTGGCCGTCCGGCTTTTGAACTTGAAATTTGTTATTGTTAAAATCGATAAATTCGGCCGGCTTCAATAGCTTGGACCTGGCAACAGTGGCAACCAAAAGCTTAAAGCTTGAACGAATGCTACTTGTCCCTCGTCAAACAATATTTTGCACTTTACACTGGTATGTTAAAATATCCGGAAATGAGGCAATCACTCATTAAGAATTCCGACTACCCTCGCCTTAATAAAGGCTCCGTAAAATGTTAACAACAAATGCAAGAAGACCGAAATTTGTGATGAAAAATATAGATTGGATCTATTGGTAAATTATTATTTTATTTCACGAAAAATATTTCTACTTGAAACTTACATTTGTCGTTTGTGATTTGATTAGGACCTGTGTTTTACTTAGCTGTATCATTGACCAATGCTGACCTGCGACGTCCAGATCAAATAATAATGATTAAATTATAAGTAGTACAAGCAAACAAATTAAGACGTTTTTAATATTCTACTTAGGTATTTACTTATTTTATTCCTGGGAGGAGCTCTCAGTTGCATCGTTGCAAAACGGTGCTCTCCACATCTAAAACAAAGCAGGCGCAAAATGACACCAAATAAAAAAAAAATAATCCACCTTCAATTGATTGCTGCGAGCGCCCATCATTAGGGACTATATTGGCGCTATAAATACCGTTCTATAAAAAAAATCGGCTCACGATTCTCAGAGATACATCGAGTAAAATACGTACAAAAAAATTATATTCACATTTGTATTATCAATTTTAAAATGTGATGTTAGTGAGCTCCACCCATTCCAAGAAGTTAAAAGTTTTATGCGTAAGTTTCAGGTAAGAGCAGTTTTCTGCCAAAGGCAAATTACTTTTAATAATCCTCATCCCGCCCTCCCCTTTCCGTTATAAAACCACACGTGCCGGTTTGCGGTGTCACTCCTTCACCGTGGAAAATATTCCCACACGTACTAAGAAATTCGGCAATTCCTTCATATGCCGGACTATTAAAAAGTGGAATTCTTTACCGGCACATGTGTTTCCGCATACCTATAAGTTGGGACCCTTTAAACGAAGCGTGAAGAAGCATCTAGCGGGCCAGCAAGGCGGTGGCAACTAACAGGTTACTGTTTGTCTCCTGTTCGTTGCCGCCGCGATTTGGGCTCTACTTTTCACTTACGATCAGGTGGAGTGGAGCCACTTTGTTGTGCCAACATAAAAAAAAAAAAAAAAAAAAAAAATAAGTACTATTTTAAAAGTTGAAAATTGTAATTTATTCAGTTTTAGAGATAAGCCAGAACATCCAGCGCGCAGTTGTAAATCGTTACATGGTAACGGTATCCATATCATTTCCCGCGGTAGTATCTAAATATTAGCCTCTGCGTAACTTATTTTCTATGTAGGTATCCCGTCGGTGATAGTGACATGGTGGCGCGTGGTGCATAGAAGGTAATTACGTAGACGCTTACTGCCATGGCGAACTGATGATAGGTCCACCACTTAGTTCAGCGCGTTACCAAGAAGTCAATTATGACTAACTTTGCAAAACATGAGCCTTGGTTGCATGCGCCCATGTTTATTTTATTTATATTTTTTCATGCAATAAAAAATACCCAAGGGCGTAAAATGAGTTAAAACGATATAGATACAGAGTAGGTCAAAAAATCGACCTTATTTTTGGGATACCCCCATTTGCCAGAATTTCATTTGCCATAATTTTATTTGCCATCCTATTCAACACACATAATATTGTTTCTCATAACATCTTATGCCATACTTATTGTTTACTATATTAATCATTTGCCAGAAACTTTGTTTCCCATAAAGTCAATTTTCATAATGTCATTTGTCAGAATCATCGAAATCCGTAATTATCACATGCCACAACATCGTTTGTCATCCAAATTAGCTACTAGAAAAGACAATTTCCATAATGTTTTTTGTCAACATCATCGAAATCCGTAAATATTACATGCCATAACATAACTTGTCATCCAAATGACCCTCCACAAAGTGAAACTGCTATTAAAAAGTAGGTTAGGTTAGTATTCTGGGTGCCTGTGGTGTCGCATAACGTCGTCCTAAATTTTTTGGCCGAGAATATTTGTCATAATGTTAAATGGCATCCTACTCGTTTAGCCTACTTAATTTTGTGCATACACAGTGCTAGGTTAATGGTTTAAAAATATGTTCAAGTAATAAACCAGGGCAAAACCAACTTGGATTGGTTAGGTTTCTAGGGTAGGGCGGAGTTAAAAAGCGTTGACTAAAAAATACTTAAGAATTTTTTATTCATTGTTTACGCATCCTCATTTTTGTAAAACCTAAAAAGGGGGGGACGGGGGGGCGGAGCCCCCCACAAGGGGGGCTCGGGGGGCGAAGCCCCCCGCATTAAAAAAGAACATATTGTAGTTCCCCCACCCTAACCTGGATAGGTTCGTTAGGTACCTTTCATTCCTTAGAGCAGAAATAGAAGCCCCGCGCAGCGGGGCTTCGTCGACCGGTTCCCAGAAGCCCGTTTTTTCAAACGCTTGTAACTTTTAATAATATAGCTAGTACCTATTTGAAAAAAAAACTGATAATTACTGATGGCGTTTGAATATTCCATTAAATAATATTATTGCACTTAATAATATGGCCAGCAATTAATATGGCAATAATTGCTTCTGGCATATGAATATTCTATTAAACCATATTATTGCACTTAATAATATGGAAAAGAAATAGGATGGCATTGTATGATTATGGAAGGTAATATTCGGGTAAACAAGCAGTATGTCATACAATTTTTATGGTAAACAAATCATTCGGGTAAATGAAATTCGGGCAAGTTAGATTCGGGCATATAAATATTATGTTAAATAACTGTCGGGCAAACAATAGACAACCCTTATTTTTGTTAGACTTAATCTTTAGTTTTAGAAATTGGTATGTTTTTAATCACATCATGTATTTTTGCATTACGTTACTTTCTATTTTAAATTATAACAGCATCACACAGTTTATTTACCAACTGCTTGAATTAAGTAGGTAGGTAAAGGAACCTGCAGTTTTACATCATCTGCATGATTGACATGTTATTGGTAGTGGCAGGGCTGTTAAGGAAACCGAAGCGGAAATCAATTTCCTTTTTCATGGCAGTATCTCTTAAGGCCTGACCTGATAAATGTTAAAATTAAAGTCAGTTCCCAAAATAATTCGTCGACAAATTGCCATCACAAAACATGATACTTGGTGAAGAAATCCGCGTATAATTTTCAACTAAATCTGTTAAATAAATAAGACTGAAAGAAAATTTCTTTGCGATTAAATTTCTCTGTTACTATAAGACTGAAGACGTGCCTCCAAATACCTGATGTGATGTACCAGGGATTTTAATAATGTACTAACATAATAGAGATGTTTTATCAACAATCTGATCAAAAGATACGCTTCACATATTTTTAAATAAAACGACCGACACGGTAAATAGGCTATCACCTTCCTAAAATCGAGCCTAAATCCTTGATCCAACAAAGGCCCACAGTATTGATCTATTGAACAGCATTTCTTTATGTAAATGAAAATTTATTGATGTCAATATTTTGAGTGAAATCAGGGCAAGATTTTGTTCCGATTCATTTTAATATAATGCCAAATAATTTTTATAGATATCATTGAAGGTGAGCCATATACTACCTATGAGTAATCATAAATTCATTAAACTGTTCTTCACGTACGCAGGTATGCGATTGAGAGTAAGTTGCACGAAATAGTTAAGTATATAAGGTCTTCTTGCATTTGTGATTTTTTTCTTTGAATCATGAATCGAGTGTTTAATATCTAAATAGTATAATTTCGCTCAGTTCAGATATGTGTATCTTGTTTAACTTACCCTTAGTAGTTAAATTCATCCGGACCTCTTCAGCGCTTGCACCAATCAGCGCCGATTTATGCAGGCTTATTAATAATGGTCGGTATGCCGGCTAATTATCCTGCGAATTTCCGAAGTACTCAATCAAGTGTCATGAATTAGCCTATACATATGGCATATCTACATCTAGGTAATGTATGAGAGCTACTCGGCGCTGCTGAGCGGCCGCTTCGTTACAATCGGTACCAGGAGGGCATACTTCACTAGGGGACTCAGCACAGTTGCAATTTAGCTTGTGTGAGGCAGAACTTTGATGTGAGTGGTGTAAATGTAAACGCATTTACTGTTTCACAGGGTTACTGGAGTGTCTTTGTGTATGTGTGTGTGAGCTAAATATCAGTTTGTCGTGGCATATGTTTGAAACTGAAGTGTTCGTGGCTATTTATAAGCTTATGAATAAGCTACAGTCGAACTGAGCTGTAGGGGTCCTAAGCTGCATAATAGTTATTCAAGTTTCTCGAGTGAAGATCTCAGCAGGGGTTTCTTACATTTGTTGCGATGATCTCCTTCAGGACAATCTGAAAATAAGAAATAAAAATGTAACAACTGCCGAAACTTAGCTATAAACTCAGGATGATAATAATACCTCATGGAAAAGCAACTTTATTTAGTTCGGTATGATCAGTTAAGTTTTAGGTCATACTCGTAAGTGTTGTAACGACTAAAGTACCGTACAAACTTTTAAAATAGTTTTGAAAACAAAAAATGCATCTGACTTGAAATATTATATTATTTCTCACTATTAAATTATTGTCTTGACTATGCTATCGATTTAATCATGTAACCTTAGATATGATATCTATGACGTGGGTAAGCGCGTGGCGACAATAACGAAACCTTTTAGTACCTATCTAAGTTTATATTTAGAAAGC
>JALPQI010030727.1:0-30673 GCA_025490895.1 Thaumatotibia leucotreta | reverse complement strand
TACATCTGTGGGATGTGCCATAGTGATTCTAGCTGGAATAATATTACAGACTAATAATGAAGATGACATGAATAGGTAATGAACATATACTCGTATGTGGAAAGAGACCGGCTGATGACACTATTATCAACATACTCGTAGTTCTTAAGCTACTCGACGTAAATCATAAGTAGCTAAAATGACTCACTTGCAACTTATGCCACTGTCCATTATTGAGATTGCTCCCAACCGTGATGATCTGCGCGCCGCCTCCCAGGTTATACCGCAGCCTGACAGCCCCATTCACGAGCTTCAACTCGAAGAAGTCATACGTGCCGCCATCATCCGTGTACAGGATCAGACCGTTAGGCTGGTCGGTCTTGAACTCCAGTTCCAGAGTTCCGTTCAGCGCCGCATTCCATTTGCGGAACTGGGAGTAGGGGTTCTGCTTATCGAGGACAAAGGCGAGGGTTGTCGTGAGGAGGGGCAGCAGCCGCAGCAGGTGCATTGTCGGCTGCATGCTAGGAGCGTGTGCGGTTCATTGCGTGTCTGAAACAAGAGGTCCTGTTAGTGCACATTCCGCCGTAGCCAATCGAAAAAGGTTAAACTTATCGTGACCTTAATGACCTGGCCACGACATTGGTCTAAGGCGACCAGCGACGAGCGCATTCCGCCGTAGCCACTAAATCGAAGATAGTCATGAGCTTATAGTGACCTTAATGACCCGGCCACGACATTGGTCTAAGGCGACCAGCGGCGAGCGAATCCATGAGTTGGAGCGGGATGCCGATATGGGTACGCCCTCTCGCACGTATGGTTTTCCGAAAAGCCTTAGACCAATGTCGTGGCCGCAGCATAAGGCTGAATAAAATTATTTACTACTAGACAAGTAGACATGATTGTCTGAATTCCAAATAAGAAATTGCAATCATCATTTACATTTGTGGAACGAAAGTGATGACAGTGACACCCTAAATGGTCAATGGCAGTGCACTTCTGACGCCGTAATTTAATCATCATCATCAGCCTATGAGCGCCTACTGCTGAGCATAGGCCTCTCTTCGTGTACCCCATTCGTCCCGGTCTTGTGCAATCTTAAGGTGCATGCAGACCAAAAGAGCATTCGCTGTTCTATCCCCCTACTCTACGAAATTCGATCGTTACACGAAACGCGATTCGTTGATTTCGTAGAGTGGGGGATAGAACAGCGAATGCTCTTTTGGTCTGCATGCATCTTTACGCAGAAGCGACCCACATATTTCGTAATACGGTGAATATCTGAACGTTTCAACCGCCTAAGTTTGGTGGCACAATTTTTGCCGAAGTTTCTATTCTTTATAATGTGTCTTAAGATGAACATGGATAAGACGAAAATCATGTCAAATTCCCATGTAGCACCAACTCCCATAATAATCGGAGACTTTACACTCGAAGTTGTAGACGAATATATATACCTAGGACAAACTATCCAGTTAGGTAGGTCCAACTTCGAGAAAGAGGTCAATCGTCGAATCCGACTCGGTTGGGCAGCGTTCGGGAAGACGACACATATTTTCGTCCAATATTCCGCAGTGTTTGAAGACGAAAGTCTTTGATCAGTGTGTGTTGCCAGTGATGACATACGGTACTGAAACGTGGCCGCTTACAATGGGCCTCATAAGAAGGCTCAAAGTCACCCAAAGGGCAATGGAGAGGGCTATGCTAGGAGTCTCTCTGCGTGATCGGATTAAAAATGAGACCATCCGCAGCAGAACCAAAGTAACCGAAATAGCTCTCCGAATCGCTAAACTGAAGTGGCAGTGGGCGGGGCACATTGCGCGTAGAACCGATGGCCGTTGGAGCGGGAAGGCTCTTGAGTGGCGGCCACGTAACGGAAGGCGTAGCGTGGGTAGGCCCCCCACAAGGTGGACTGATGACCTGGTGAAGGTCGCAGGAGTCCGCTGGATGCGGGTGGCGCAGGACCGGTCATTGTGGCAATCTTTGGGAGAGGCCTATGTTCAGCAGTGGACGTCTTTCGGCTGATATGATGATGATGATGATGATGATTTGACGGCGGCACGGTACCTTATTTATACAAATGACGAAGTATAACATTGAGACGTTTAGAAACTTCGGCGAAAATGATGCCACCAAAATTAGGCGGTTGAAACGCTCAGATATTTACCCATTATCACTTTGTTAAATATTTATTACATTTTTTTACCGTGTAATGAAAACATGGAAAACATGGAAAAAATGGAAAGCTGAGGTATCATGCACATTTTTTGATTTACATACTTATACGAATTCAGACTTATACTCCGATGCCAACCTGTTTCGAGTTAGGCATACCTCATTTTAAAGATCAAAGTGACTTTAATAAGCGCTATGAAGGACCTTATAATATGATCTAACATCCTCATTATTTTTTGTTTTGCGAGTAATGTATCGGAACGACTTGTTTATTTTATTCATTAAAACACATCATTGTTCTTTCCCCTTTAAACAAAGAACTACAAGTAGCCCAAGGCATCGTTAATAAACTGACTCAAACGTACAAATCCAATGTAAAAACGACTCAAGTCCAAAGCATATCCTTAAAACGTAACTGCTTCATACAAAGCTGGAACTATCGCAAAGCAAGACTTTTCACTCTCTATTGTGAACTCTTAAGGCTCATTTTCCTGGGAATAGGTACGTGAAGTCAAAGGAACATACGCCTTATTAACTTGGATCCTCGCCTGGAGATCAAAAGCCTCGGGGGATATCCGACAAGGATTCATTCTGAGATCTCCGAGAAATGAAATATGAGAAAAAATATCAGGGGCAATTCTCCAGGTACTGAACCGGATTGAAATTTATTTATTTTCGACTCACTAGCTCGTAAAGCACTCGTTTATACTTTAATACGAGCGGGTAAAAACATATTTTAATCACTAGTGAGTGGACCTTAGAGCGTAGCGCATTAGTCTGACAAAGAACAAAACGTAAAATGTTCACGAAGGAGTCGTTCCACATTAATTCTAATATTTCGAATTAAATAAATTGTTTAAAAGTTTAGTGAAAAATGAAAATTTGTTTTATTTAAATTTACTTAATTTGCTATTTCGTTCGTTTTAAGATTGTATTTAGGTTAAGGTTTGTAAAAGAATAGAATAAGAATGTATTTATTTGCCATATGACAGACATAAATAAATAAACACTCTATCTCATTTGCTATTTTAAATTCGTAAGCTCTAAAATTCAATAAGTACCTTTATACCTTTGCTTTAGTTTAGTTACTTTAGTTTGCTTTAGAAGTACGGCGGTCTTCAAAACTTTTTCGACGGATGCAGTTGCTTATCTCAAATTAAGTAATTTAAATTTTTAAGTAGAGATCAATGTACTTATGCCATATATAAATAAATTTAGTGAATTATGATATTGATTATATTCTGTAAGTTGACTAGATGCAATTACAAAACGCAGAAATTTCACTAGTACAAACACAGACTTCAACATGTGTACTAAATAATTATTTTTTTGAGATTCCTCGCTATAATCTTACGAGTTTAATTTGTGTTACACACTGGTGCTAAGGTATTTTACTATTCGTGTGTTAAAACACCCGCTACGCTCAGGATTCCATTTGGTCAGGAAACCACTCGCTTTGCTTAACTATGGACTCCTTCAGCTTGCTCGTGTTTCAATTTCATAGTCACGAGTAAAATATAATTTTGCACCCTTATCCAACATATAACTAGTATCATTTGTATAAGGGATTGAATTAGATTGGTCTGTAGCCGAATAGGACCAGGAAAATGGAGTTCAGATCCACGGTAGGGAGGTAAGCGACTTCGCGTCTAAAATCAAATAAAGATAATATCCGGAACTGAACAATTTCTAATATAAATGGCCGAAAGACTAAGTATTGCTTCGGTTTGTAATCGTGCACTTTCCGTGGCAATGGCTATGGTTGACAGAAAAAGTAACAAATGTGAAAATACTATTTTGTTCCATTACTCGTACCCTCAAAAAAAATAGTACTCTCCTTAGGATACATACAGACTTTATATTCCTTTAAAAAAGAAAAAATCGAATGTCATTAATTTATGACACATAATAGTAATTTAAATGTAATTTTGTATTATTTAGGTTTTTTTAATTAATTTAATGGTTTTAATGTATAATATTTTCTTCGGTTACCGCGAGGATTACTCATGAAATAAAACTATGAAAACGGATAAACTCGCGTATATTAACACGAACCCTGTAAAGTGTTCGAAACGTCGGAATGAAGTTAAAATTAGTTAATATACGCGAGTTTATCCGTTTTCATTGTTTTATTTCATGGTTTTAATGTAGTACTAAATGAAGTCATATTTCTTTTTAACACATTTGACAAACCTAGACTTTAGATAATTTTGCGAAGTCTTTATTTTAATGAAAATGAATATTCAAGTAACTATTTCAAGAAGAGTAAGAGTGTTAAATAATGAATTTTTAATTTGACTGGAATGTTTGACAGCCGAATCTTAATACATTTTAGTCGTTTACTCTTTTAATCAGTGTAATTTGAATAAGTGATTAAAATTATGTGTAGGTAATTAATTATTATACTTAAAATGACTATAATTTCTGAAATTTTGATAATTGATAAAATAATTGATAATTGACAAACACACAGGGTGTTTGATTTTTCTGTCAACCATACTTTGCCACCAATACCACATTTTGATAACGATCACCGTTATCATGCGTCACTTTCGCGAGTGTGCACAGAATGATTTTTTTTTTACTCACAGGCCAAAATATAGAGGGTTAATTTTGAGAAAAATAATCTGATGTTCCATAAAAATCCTGGGATATTAGTAGGCGGAAAGGCGCGACATGTTTCGGAGAGCCTAGGTCTCCATTATCAAGCACTAAGCCCGTGCTAAAGGTGCATTTAGACCAAACTAGCATTCGCTCATTCTATCCCCTCTACGAAATCAACGAATTTCGGCGAATCACGTTTTGCGTAACGAACGAATTTCGTAGAGTGGGGATAGAATTAGCGAATGCTCGTTTGGTCTAAATGCACCTTTACGCGACGCCGCACGATCATAATCACGATTAGTGTAGAACCCAGATTGAGGGATTCGGAAAAACTGGCCCTTAAGAGTCGATTTAATTTTCTTTTTACATAATTAAAGGCATTTAATCAGCCGTGTAGTGACGGCAATAAGAATACATTTGTCACCACCCCAACTCCTCCTGCGGGTGTCGTAAGAGTCGACTAAGGGATTGAAGTGTCACTGACCACTATTTGATAAAAAATTGATGATTGGCAGCAGCGTCATCATACTGGACACATTACTGCAATCGTCAATCCACTTGTCCAGCGTGGCGATTATGGGCATTTACCTCCTAATGCGTTTATACGCATAGTTAATAGGAGAGGCCTACGTCCAGCAATAGGCTATCAAAGGCTGATGATGATGTACAATTTTGATGCAATCGACCCTTAAGCCGGCTCAAAAGGGGTGTAAAGTTTGTTTTACCCCGCGTGCGAAGTCGTGGGCAAAAGCTAGTTCAGGATAAAAGGCACTCTGAAAACAAAAGGGGAATGTAGGCCGTCTGCCTCGCTCGTGCTAATGGATATGTCTGGAAAAGATCGCTTTTGAGCCGTTTCTCGTTTTCGGTGGCGCGTTTTAGGAACTTCGGAAGGTATTTTGTACAAACATGGTCAAATAAATTACGAGGCTGTTCTGAAAGTTTTTAGTTGCTCCGGTTCAGTTCATGCGATTTCAATAAAATTTACACCATTTTGAGGGATATTTCTATGACGCTTTAGGGTGAAGACACATTTATCAGCATGCGTACGCATTTTGTCTAATAAAATTGACCGTTTAGTATGACCCGTGTAAGCATGCGTACGCGTGCGGAAAGCTGGACGCGGTCCCATACTAAACTGACATTTTCTATAGACAAAATGCGTACGCATGCTGATATATATGTCTTCACCCTTAGGCGGTGTAAGCTTGATTTAATAAAGTTTTTAGATATTTTTAATATTTTGTTTTACTTAGACGTATCGAGCCTAACTCCCATGACCATGATACCAGTGCTTAAGTCACTTTTTTCATGAGATTCTATAAACATTAGTCGCTTATAAAACTATTTTTTATTTTATAGGTACTAGTAATTTCTTCGCGGATGTATGCAGGTTTCCTCACGATGTTTTACTTCACCGAAAGCTAATGGTAAATATCATCTGATATTCCGTACATAAGTTTCGGAAAAACTCATTTTTTAACCAACTTATTAATCAAAATAAATAAATTCCACAAATCTTATTAATACAAATTGATAGATTTTTTATCTTAATAAATATCATCAGCATCTATCTATTTTTAAGACAAATTAACTTAACCAATTGAAAAAACCACGTCATGTCTAGTCCCTATAAAATTCAGAGTTTGGACCTAGGGCCCATTTCTCAAAAGCTTGTAACTTGTAATACATGTGGATGTCTTTTTTTGACGCTATTAATTAGATAAGGACTTCCACTTGTATTACAAGTTACAAGCTTTCGAGAAATGGGCCCCTGGTTCCGTAAAAAGTAAAGTGGTTCTTCCTTCTGAAATTTTAATTGACTAGGCATGTTTTTTTTCCGTGGACCCTTCAATTATCCTAAAAAAGAAAACCAGGAAACAAAACATTTAAAATTATATCACAATATCCGAAATAATGACCAAGCAAAAACATTTCACTTTAAATACCTAGACAACAAAAATAGAACTCCAAAACAAACGAGAGAGCATTTTTAATTCCCGAACATTAAAAGCTAGGGGCCTACCCCGAAAGCCGAAAGTCATAAACAAGCATTTATCTCTGTCCCTCTTATTTCAGCATAACTGAAGTAACAGAGATAGATGTCCGAAATTTTACGATTTTCGATGTTGCGTTCTAACACTAAACCCGGGCCACGTCAGCGATCGCCAACCTTCGGTCTTCATTACGTTTTTTCGCGTTATATTTAGCTGACGCCCACGCGTCCTGTTTTGGGCGGGACAGTCCTGATTTCGGATTTATCCTGTAGCCGTACCATGAGTTGGCAAGTACATATATGTATATGTATGTTAGATTTTACTCGATACGTAGAGCAGGGCCGATTTTTATTTTGTGGTCGTTTTTTAATTTTTTCCAAATTTGGACTTTTTTACATTTTTTCTACTCAGAATCACGAGCTCTCTCGATCCTGATAGAAATAAAAAAGTGTCCCAAAAAAAATTCCATTGAGTTACTATTTTTCATACACTTTTTTCTACCGTAACTCAGTGGAAGACAAAAAAATGTATGGAATTCTCGGGACACTTTTTTCTGCTAATGAGGATCGAGCTCGCGATTCTGAGTAGAAAAAATATGAAAATATCCAAATTTGGAAAATTAAAAAAAAACTACAACAAAATAAAAATCCGCCCAGCATGCCATTGCGCTCCCTCTATTAAATAAGTGTGAGCGCGATAGAATGCATTACATATCGAGTAAAACCTAACGTGAACGATACTTGAAAACTCATGATATGGCTACTGTACGCCCACTAGTCTACGCCTTTTCCTGTGAAGTTTATTTTGGATAAAAGATACTGATAAAATTAGTCTCTTATATAATGGAAGAAAAGCTTTGAACTTTGAAGGTTAAAACGTTTAATTAAAGGCTCTTAGTGACAAAAACATATTATTCTAAAGCAAATAAAAATCTCAAATTTAAATGCAGTATTATTATTTATTGTACTATGCCATTACTACAGTACCTATACCTACTCGGCTGTGATTTTATCCTGATAGCTGTCAGTCTAATACATTGTATGTCAAAAATTACATTTTTTGACACACAATGTATTGAAATGACAGCGGGCGTAGCCAAAATGCCAATAAAGCGATAAGTAATAAATGTACGAGTATGACAGATCCGTACGATAAGTCACATGATCATTTCCATACATTATTATGGTCACGTGATTTATCGCTTATCGTATACGATTGCAGAATGACTTCTTGGCTAGTTCTGCTGGTGTCTGGATCTAGATTTATTTCATAGCGGCACAGTACTGTAAATATACCACAATAATTTGTTTTATATCAAGCAAACCTTAAAATGATATCGATGGCATCGTTGCAGCCACATTGTATCCCGTTAAAGTTTGTATGTGCTATACTTCATTATCATCATCAGCAGCAGCAGCCTATCTCAGTCCACTGCTGGACGTAGGCCTCTCCGATCAACTATACAGTCGCATTAGGAGGTAAATGCCCATAATCGCCACGCTGGCCAAGCGGATTGGCGATCGCAGAAATGTGTCCACTATGATGACGCTGCTGCCCGTCATCAATGAAATCAAAGAATGGTCAGTGACATTTCAATCCCTTAGTCGACTATTATGACTCCCGCGGAAAGAGTTGGAGTAGTGACAAATGTATTCTTACTACCGTCACCACACGGCTGTACTTATCAAAACGTTAATTTGTAACCTTGAAACTTTTCAGAACAACAAATTACGAAATATCATTTGATATTGTGCTTTAATGATGAAGGAAAACATCGTGAAGAAACCTGTATCTACGAAGAAATTGAAGGGTATATGTGAAGTTCCCAACAAGTATTGGGCCAGCGTAGGGACCACGTAAAATGCACTTTTGATGCAGAATATAAAACAAAAAAAAAGTTACGAAAAGACTAAACTAAAATGTCCCGAAAATTTAAGTAAATCCCCATTTTGAGAATAATATTTGGTTACAATATTTGCCATAATGTCCTAAAGCTGCGTTCAAAACAAAAGGGCATTCGCTGTTCTATCGCCCGTTCTACGAAATCCACCAATCACGTTTTGTGTAACGATCGAATTTCGTAGAGTGGGGGGGTTAGAATAGCGAATGCTCTTTTGGTTTGAACGTACCTTAAAGGTGCGTTTAAACCAAAAGAGCATTCGCTGTTCTAGCGCCCGTTCTACGAAATCAACCAATCACGTTTTGTGTACCGATCGAATTTCGTAGAGTGGGAGGTTAGAACAGCGAATGCTCTTTTAGTTTGAACGCACCTTTATACAGGATGTTCGCGAGCATTCCAGTCTTTAATGTTATATAAAATTGCCTGGATTTGACTTGATTTCACAGATAATCAACCTTTTTTCGACGTAACTCGACATGTAACTTCTTTTTGATTGTATGCTGCCATAATGTGTTCTGATATTACCACACTTTTGCCTGACAATAAAAAATAAGACTAGACTTAACGACACAACCCGTCATTAAAATTAAAATTATAACGAATCATTTTGACGAATTGTTGCTATGATAAAAAGTACTGAAAATATTAAAACGCATTAAAAAAATCTTTAAGTTTTTTTCTAAAATTTTACATTAGGTTACATAATATTTTTTGTTTATTTTGACTAGAGTGCATATTTAAAATCTCTCGCAATGCTCTCGAGCACTCTGTATAAACGAATATATATATCTCAAAAGACCCATTTTTATAATAATATTTGGTTACGATATTTCCCCTGCGTTCAGTCGGCATGCCCTCAGCATTTCAGAAACTTGGCACCGGCCCGAAACGGTTTTTGCCGGTTCAGACTGCTTTTTGCGAAGGCACTCTAGCTTCCAACTTGAGCGCAGTCTTTCGCTTAATTTGGGGAGTTAAATTTACTTGTTTTGTATGGAAGGGTGATTATGAGTATACTGACAGACTTTACCCATGCATTTTTGTCAAAAGAAGTAAAAAATATTATGACTGTGACATAATATTATGTTATTTTCGGAATTTTGTAGTTTTTATATTTCCATGATAAGTTACAAATTGTAGGAGATATTTTATTTAAGTGTTTTTTTATGTTATGGATTTTAACTTCATTCTAATTTTCTCTAACGTCAATTAATGAGTATGTCAAGATGAAAACTCATAGTGTAAAACTGTATATTTATATAAGATTGCTCCATGAAATTTTAATTTATTTACTACATGTAATTACGGTTATACTATACACATAAATTTCACTGAAGTAAGTATTTGATGAGTTTTATCCCATTAAATGAAATGAAAGAATACGTACTACATAAATCGCACAAAGTTCTCCTTGTTAACAAAAACAGAACTCGTTGACCCAATAACCTAAAAAGATCAAAAATAACAAACCAATTTTTATAACAATCCTAAGGTAACTAAACAAAGATACTTTTGTTCCTATCCTTTCCGCCAAGCGTAAATCAGACCTCCGATACAGTACACAGGCCCAAAGTTTCAAAATCATTTTATACTGGTGGAAATATTAAGGGAGACACTATAAACGTGTCTCAGGGTTGCCAAACGTCAGAATCATTCCTGACATGTCAGGTATTTTGACCCTTTGTCAGGAATGCACCCGGAATTTCGTCAGCCTCCGTAGCGGAGTTAGTAGTGACCCTGCATACGAAGCTGGTGGTTCCGGGTTCGATTATTTGTGCATTTATTTATCACAAATATTTGTTCCTTGGTCATGGCTGTCTATGTATTTAAGTATGTATTATGATATATATCGTCGCCTGGTGCCCACATCACAAGCCTTAATCGAGCTTACCGTGGGACTGAGTCGATTTGTGTAAGATGTTCCAAGATATTTATTTATTTAGTCGTGTGGTGACGGCAGAAAGAATATATTTGTCACCACCCCAACTCTTTCCGCGAGTGTCGTAAGAGTCGACTAAGGGATAAAGTGTCACTGACCATTCTTTGATATAAGATTGATGATGGGCAGTAACGTCATCATAATGGACACATTACTGCGATCGCCAATCCGCTTGTCCAGCGTGGCGATTACAGGCATTTATCTCCTAATGCGTCTGTACGCATAGTTAATAGGAGAGGCCTACGTCCAGCAGTGGACTGAGATAGGGTGATGATATATATGTTTGTTGTGTATGGCAACCCTAGTCTCAGCAGACACTTACAAGGCTATAAAGAGCAGACGCACTTAGAGTGTAATGATATAACGAATGGCGTCGTAAAAGTTCTAGACGAGATCGGATGTAATGTAACCTGTTGTTTGCTGCCGATGTACTCAGTTTTGGACGGCCTCTGTAACTGGAGGCCCCTGGTTCGAATCCCGGTGCATTAGGAAAAACCGGACAAGTACGGATGGGTATTGCGATTTTCTTTAATATTTTTTACTGTAAACTATCGTAAGGAGCTATTTTCTGTATTTTTTATGAAATATTAAGCCTAGTAGTTTTGGGGATCAGGGGGAAACGGTAATTTTTCGCCTTTTTTAATATCTTCAATATTATTACCGTGCAATGAAAAAATATTTTAAATCCTCACACTAAGCCCTTTTATTTGATTTTTTTTCCAAAAACATTTTATTTAACGCATTATCACATGATACAGTTTGCAAAACTTTTTTTTAATTATCTAATTACAACACTCACGGGAAAAGTTGGGGTGACCAATTCTTAACGCCAGCACCACGCGGTCAAAAACAAAGAACATATCCTTATAATTAATAATCAATAATCTGCAAATACGTCAACATATGTCCAGTCTAACCAAGCGTGCATCAGCCCATACATTACTTCCTCCCGAACGCGTCCACAAAGGTCCACATCCATACAAACACTCTTACAAAAGGCCCTATGTTCCCATACAACCTGTAAACTTAAGTCATTCTATAGTAGTATTAATAAAATTATTTCGACATTTAAGGTTGGCGAGCCCTGCCGCTTCTAATTATGGCAGCCTATTGGGTGCATTCGGAAATTTATAATGTGATACCAACATGATTTTGTACAGCCTGCACGTATGGAATCATATTTAAAGATATATTTCATCACACCAATGCGCCAATGCGCTGCGGCGATGCGCGCCGTAGATGCGTCATTACGCCCTAGAGCAATCAAGGATTTTCATACAACATTATGGCGTACTAGGTTTCTGTTATTAAAAATGATAAATTTAAGTCATCCCTGATTTTGAGAAATAATTTAAACCATTTTAGAGTAGTTTTGTGAAAATATATTGTTTTATTTACTTTTTTTTGCCTCACAGGTGTAATGAAAAACATTGTGTGTGCTACGGGCGGTACAAGAATTATGAACTCGTGTGAAGCAAAGCCCGCGCCTTCGGCACAATTTCTTATTTACCGCCCTTATTACACAATGTATGTGCTTCACACTTGCTTTCTAAACGCGCCATTGCTTGCATGCATCGTGGGAGTAATAGAAAAGTGAAATTCCTGATATATTTTGTCTTATAACTTATTTTTTTGTCCGCAAGTATGATGAAAAACGTTGGATGCATCACGGTCGGTAAGCGGAATACTAACTCGAGTCATAAAAGTCATCCGCCTACGGCGTCGGGCTTCTAACACTCTCGTTAGTAGTACCGTGCTTACCTCCTTAGATGCACAATGTACTATTAGAATATCAACATTAGTTCACAATAAGTGCATTTGTACAAATTACTAATAGAATTACCGCGAGCAATTGGCACTAACCAGAAAATAAAACTTTTATTCCGTACAATTTAGGTGAGAAATCTGGAATTTCTCCAGCGGAAGTGCAGCCATTTTGAGCGCACCGGAAGTTATTACAGTCGTGTTGGAAGCAACTAAATTCTTGTATTGGCTTTCCGCTTTTGTGAGCTTAAAAGTGTATTTGTGGCATTTATTTTAATTAAATTGGGATTTCGTTGGGTAAAGATTTATTTCACTGATTGTTAGACTCTTATGAGCATTCATAAGACTCAAACAATCGATATTTATTTAAAGATAATTTGTACCTACGTAATTAGTTTGTAATTAATTTTATTTTAATCTTATATGTTAATCTTGTCTGTCATTTCTTATTATTAATGACATAAAATACATTATTATTTGCGACAAAAAAAAACAATAAGTTAAGATAGCAGTAGCATTTAGCGAATCTGGGCGAGCTTATGAATGACAGTAAATTTTTTATTGCTAATATTGCACTCATGTGGACGCGCAGTCGCGCACGCGATTGTGAGCAGAACAGCAAAAAATCAGAATTATGTTTTAAATTATAAAAAAGGGTCACGTAGTATGGGTATGTTCCCTAAGATAAAAAGACGCTGGGCAAGCGGATTGGCGATCGCAGTAATGTGTCCACTATGATGACGCTGCTGCCCATCATCAATCTTTTATCAAATAATGGTCAATGACACTTCAATCCCTTAGTCGACTCTTACGACACCCGTAGGAGGAGTTGGGGTGGTGACAAATGTATTTTTACCGCCGTCACCACACGGCTCATGGTGCGACTCATTAATAGTTCCGTTCATTAAGGCCGTTGGGTTTTCTGGCCAGCGACCGCGGCGACCGACGCGTGTCCGCCGCCGACGACGTTCGAATGTTTTGTTCGCGAATGTTTGAGGGTGGTTTCTCTGACACGTCATCAGTTACCCGCTGCCGGCGACGTGTCAGAGAAACCACCCTCAAACATTCGCGAACAAAACATTCGAACGTCGTCGCCGGCCAGATAACCCACGGCCTTACATACACCGCTGGTGACTCTCGTAGTCGTAAACTGCATACTAACACTTCGCAAGCGATGAACATGAAACGGAGCCGTTAACAATCTATCTCCCCGCTCGCAGTGGAAAGCTGGCATAAAGGTGCGGTTAAACTAAAAGAGCATTCACTGTTCTAGCGCCCGTTCTAAGAAATCAACCAATCACGTTTTGTGTACCGATCGAATTTCGTAGAGTGGGAGGTTAGAACAGCGAATGCTCTTTTAGTTTAACCGCACCTTAAGGTAACAAACCAGATAAGGTTTTTAAAAGAATTATTGACTTTTGAAACAAAAACAAGTGGTCGTTCAAAGTGAAATATTAATTCGAAATTAAAGAGCCTTTTGAGGTGTACTAAAAATTTCCCTTTCGACATTTCTTTGTTATAAGGCGAAACTCTGTTTTTTAATATAACTTCAAAGGCAGATGAAAGGAAAATGGATCGTTCTCATGAAAACCTCACATTTTTGTTTCAAGATATTTTATAGTAAGGTCAATGCTATCATTTCCGTAGTGTAGGTGGGTAACCTTGCCCGGGAAGTGAGAGGTACCGGGTTCGAATTCCAATAAAAAAAATATCACCTAAGGTTTCTACACAAAAAACAAGTACATATCAAGATTGTGTCATAATCACCAAATTAAAAAAAATACTTCAACCGGTTTCTCCAAGACCCCATCATCTGACCCCGACTTGGGGTTGTCCATTAATCACGTCATACGTTTTTGGCCTATTTTAGACCCCTCCCATCCCCCATGGTGATATTTGGTAATATTTTAAGGATATGTAGATATTTTATGGATGCACGTGCTCTTTCATGTCCGTCTGACGAGTTTTGTTAAAGTTTTGCACCCATAGTTCTGACCCCAACATAATATACAGGGTGAAACATGAGTCGTGAACAGTAATACGTTATTCTAACTCTATAAACAACTAACAATAGTAACAATTAAATGCCCACAAGTTACTTAAGTTTTTTGGGTTTATGTTTTTGTATTTTTTGGCTTTAGGATATCCAAGTCGATTTTTAAGACAAATTAATGGAATAATTTAATTTACCTCTTCAAATTGAAGTCTAAAATTAAATCATATTTATTACATTTAACGTTTTAAATCGCTTAAATAGCCGTTATCATTTCTGAAAAGAACCTTAAAAATTAGAAAAAGTTACAAAAATACAAAAAAAATTCCAAATGTTAGTTGTTTATAGTTGGAAAAACGTATTACTGTTCACGACTCATGTTTCATCCTGAATAATTTAACTGTTTCTAACATGAAAGGGGAAACTCTGTGTAGTATAAGAAAGATGAAAAATTCGATTAACTACATATAATATCGCCTCTAACTTAATGGCAATATCCACGAGAAGAACATATCCAGTATATGGGTCAAAATTGTTATCGTTGTCTTATTTTGTGTCCCTAAAAAACGTGACGCAGTGGTGATTTTTGTATGAGATGACGTTTTGTTTTCAATTTATAAAGTATGGATTAAAATCTAGCGTGAAAAAGAAATACATGTGCACTGATTTATTTTATATACTGAGTCGAAACGGCAACTAAAAGCGTGACAGAGTGGTATGAAACGAGACAACGAAAAGAATTTTGACCCATATCCATAACAGACACGCAAAATAGCACATCTCCGACAAAAGCCTAAACAGCCAGCATAAAGAGGCAGACATTACATATGTACATATATTACTCTCAGGTTACTCCAAGGGTTAAATTGTTCGCATTAACCTGAATTACACCCTATTCCTGACGGGCTACGGCCTAACGTTGATTAATAGGCACAGTCCCGGCCAAGTCCAAAAATATGTAAGCGATTCTGATCTTTATGCCTTGGGAATAGATACTGAAATGTATATATGTTTTTGGATGTGATTGGACAGATAAATCACGGAATACAATAGGTCGGTGTTAATACCTCAACATATGATATAAAGTACAATCGCCATTTGTATAGTAGCTGTACCATGACTTTGCAAGTATCGGTAACGTAGGTTTTACTCGATACGTAAAGCAGGCCATCGCGCTCGCTCCAATATGTCAGAGCGAGCGCGATAGAATGCATTACGAATCGAGTAAAACTTAAAGGTGGGTTTGCACCAAACGAGCGAATGCTCATTCTATCCCCACTACGAAAATCTATCGTTACACAAAACGTACGTAATTTGTTGATTTCGTAGAGTGGGGATTAGGGTGGTCCACGACAGTATGAAGATAAAAAAAATCTGAAAATCTTACCTCCACATGGCCTCACTTGTTCTATCATATTCATATATAAATTAATTAATAAAAAATATTAAAAACACGACTGCGGTTTCAAAACGTTCTTAAAAGTAAAAAATAATTCCTTTTTCAGGTTTATTCTTGTGAGCGTATCTGCATATAAGCGCTTGTTATTACATACGATATTTTGTTTCGATTGCAGTCGGGGAACCTTCATAATGTTTATATTTTCCGTAATGAAAGGTTCCCCGACTGCAATCGAAACAAAATATCGTATGTAATAGACAAGCGCTTATATGCAGATACGCTCACAAGAATAAACCTGAAAAAGGAATTATTTTTTACTTTTAAGAACGTTTTGAAACCGCAGTCGTGTTTTTAATATTTTTTATTAATTAATTTATTTGAAACCTTTTAGTGTATTTGAAGATTCTATAAATTTCGATACAATTTGGAAGGCTGACCCTGCGCTTCGTTCGCTCCGGAGGCCCGAAGAGTTCCCATCCCAGGTATTTTGGGCGAAGCCGTAGGGCACTCCGTGCGAGGGCCGGAACGTTTCCAAAACTAATGTAAATTTATGTTAAGCGAGTCCGAACTTCCGAAGGGGCTCGCCAACTTCAGGGTAGGAGGTAGGAGGCCGAAAGCAGAGCTCGCGGAGGCCCGGACCATCACTTCGAAGGCCCAAGCGTGTCACTCGCAAGTATTTTAGCGCAAGGCTGAAGGCCGAGCAATGAGAAAATTGAGCTACCATGTTTCTTGAACTACCCCAGCATCTGAATAAGCCGACATCCACGTAGGATCGAAGGCCCGACGGGCGAGACAACACGGTACAACCGTCCCTCTTAGCCTTTTGACCGCCAGACTATATGCTGATGCTATAGGAATATGCTGAGCTCCAGACGCTACGCGTACGTGATTATTTAAACGAAAATTAACTTTACGGCATCCCGCGTAAGTTTCTACTGCATCGGTATAGTTGTCGGCCAGTGGCGGTCAAAGGGTCAACTGTCTTTAAGCCCGACATTTCGCTTCAAACTCTAATGAAGACCGAAAGCTGAACTCCGCGTAAAGTCAACGGCCAAAAGCGGTCCTCAGAGGCGTGCCAGCTCACGAGGCCGAAAGCCGAGCCACCAGAGCCCAGTACATAGCCCATCGAAATACATAGGTCACACTGAAAGTTTTGAGTTTCACCCACTTAAAGATCACTTAGTGTATAGACACAAATTATTTTCTGAAAATATAACTCTTTATTATTTTTTGGGGTATAACTTATACGGTTAACACCTGTACTTTAGGATTTCGGGCCATTTGAAAATTGTGTGTCGGGCGATTTCAAATTTTTCACGGATTTTTTTATTCTGTAACGTAAAGTCAACGATGAAAAAGAAATGGGCTTAGATTCTTATTTGGTATTAAAGCCCAGTTCTTGTAGGATTGCTTGTAGTACCTAGTTTTCACAAATTTTATTGCTTCCGATTTTTTCTTGTGGATGATTAAAGAGATCAAAGTCTAATAACAGTCATGTCCTAATTTCAAATTACAGTAGTGGACTTTTACTAAGAGTGCCCTAGCATGACACTTGTATAAGAAATTTAATGAAAGGCCAAAGACGGAGCTGCGGGAAAAATAAGCTACCAAGCTTTTTCAACTACCCCAGCATCTAAATAAGCTCAGCTCCGCTTTGTGCCAAATACTAGGAGCGTCACTATCGGGGTGCGCTCGGCGCTCGGCCCGAGGACTGGAAGCCCGACGGGCGAGTCCACGCGGTACAACCGTCCTTCTTAACTATCTTAACAATCGAAGCCAGGGCCCAGCGCTATCAGGGCACGTGATGGAATAGTGTAGCATAAAAACGAATCGGAGAGCTGCAGGCCCGACGATCGTTTCCACAATTTGCGAAAGTTGTAGACCGCACTCCGCGTAGGACTGGTAGCCCGAAGTGTCCTCCAGAGGGGCGCCGGCTTACGAGGCCGAAGACCACGCTACCAGAGCCCAGCGCTCCTTCGCTATACAATGTAAAAATGTAGCTTTAAAACGGATCTCAGGGCCGCAGATTATTTTCGAGAAAATGCGAAGGCTGAACGTCCGCGTATTACCGAAGGGCCGTAGGCAAAAAAGGGCCTAAATGCAATTTATGTTTTAACATATTTCAAGTTTTAATTTTGATGCGCTTGTATGGTACGTATAGCAATTTTGTTTATCCACAATTGCTGTTGTTATTGTGTTGTTAGGTACATTCGCCTGATATTCAAATAATATCTAGAAATCCTCGATATTAGTGAGGTACGTACATGGCATTTAGCACATGATTAGTGCGACAGTATGTCGCTACAAAATAGACTATCCATCCCTCTTATACAAGTAGTTAAAGATGGAAAATCTATCTCGCGGTAACAAACTGACGTACCTACCAATCATGTATTAAGCATACATATGTGGTTAAATGTCTCGTATCTCGCAAACTATTTACATAGGTACATGTTATTACCATTTTTATTCAATATTGTATTATAGCTATTTTCCGCAACTCGAAATCTAACGTGCCTGTTTTGCGTGGTCCCAACCCTGGCCCAATACTTGTTGGGAACTCACAAACAGGTTACCTCATGATGTTTTCCTTCACCGTAAAGCACTTGTGATGATATCAAATGATGATGTACATAAGTTTTTCGAAAAACTCATCGGCACAAGCTGGGGATTGAACCCACGACCGCTGCGTAGCAGCCGTGCATTGTACCACTCGACCACAAACACTTATATAATGTATCTGTTTCATACACACTAAGGCCCGTGTCAGCGGTGACAGTTCTGTCACGGCTTAGATATCAAAGAAAAATTTCAATACCGCGATGTAGAACATTTCGAGTTTTCTCTTCATACACATACTGAAACATATAACTTGTATATGTATTTATAATCTGCATGTAAAACGCTTTAATTTGATACCCAAATCATAGCGTTTGGATCACATACTATTCTTTGTGATTTGATTGCATTTTAATGAATCTCACTCTTCTTGAATAAGTTAAACACATATAAGTTATGTACATATTCGTTATCGTTGTTTGAAGCTCTTCATTTTGATACCAAACTCGATAGGTTTCTTTCATATTTTATTTTTTTGTTTAGATAATATTGAATTTCTAGGCCGCCATATTATTTTTAACGTGACGTCACATATCCTATGTTACCCGCGACGTCACGAGGATTCTAATGATACCTTACACTATTAAAAACGGTTAAGTGGTCGCGAAGATCTGCGCGTTTAAAGAAAATATGAAACATACATAGGGGCTGAACACATATACTCTCCTTTTGGCAGTCGTGTAAAAAAGTAGTCTACATACCAAATTTGAGGTAATTTGATGATTATTTACTGGTCGCTCAAAACGGTTAAACTTTCGCTGACCTCATACAAATCAAAAATGTACACTTCACTAAAATTGAAGCAGCATATGCTTAAATGAGTGGGCCTTATTGAAAATCTATAGTCTAAAAAAAATAGGGGAGATTTTCATTTCATACATTTCATAGACATATTCATAAGCCAGAAAGGGACAAACAATACTTAGCGGCTTGCTAAGTTAGGGGACGATTATGAATAAGGGGGTTCGATTTTTAGATTTTTTTGTGAGTTAGTTCTTAGTAAATGATGCATTAAATAAATAAATATCTTGGGACATCTTACACAAATCAACCTAGTCCCACGGTAAGCTCAATTAAGGCTTGTGTTGTGGGTACCAGGCGACGATATATATAATAGATAGATACGTATAGATACTTAGATATATACACAGCCATGACCAAGGAACAAACTTTGTGATAAATAAATACACAAAGAATGCCCTCGCCGGGATTCGAACCCGGAACCTCCAGCTTCGTAGGCAGGGTCACTACCAACTAGGCTACAGAGGCTGACAAAATTGGCTACAGAGGCTGCATTTAGTAAGTACATAGCCATATTAGAGAGGCACTTAAAGTTTATCTTATCAATGTTTTTATACGATGCGATAACATGACGTCATCAGTTACACAGGAACTTTCTATGATTTATTGATTTAAACTTTCACGATTATCACTCATATTTTAAAGACAAACGGGTCTTAATCGCGTAAACTTACGTTTAATTATATCCTAACGTTTCGGGCATGACGTTACACCCGTGGTCGCAGGCAGACTTTCTATGATTCTTCAAAATAATATTGGATCATTACCTTTGAAATTGACGTTTTTGCTGGTGGTAAGACCTCGTGCAGGGTCCGCCCGGATAGCTACCACCGGCTTACTCGTTAACTTGCCGCTAAATAGCAGTGTTTGCACTGCTGTGTTTCGGTTTGGGGGTAAGATAGCCGGTGTAATTACTGGCATAGATAGAGGCAATCCATCTGTCCTCAGGGTAGGCAGCGCATAGGCGATTTTTTGATCGCTATTTCCATGGGCCTCAGTTCCTGCTTTCCATCAGGTGGACTGAGAGCTCAGTTGTTTACCTTCGTCACCTAAAAAAATAGACTAGTTGGTCCCTAATTTTTTTATCTAATGAAAATGAGTACCTTAGATATATTTTTGTATCTCAGCAGTTCACTATATAACAAAGGTTTTTTCATACTAATAATTGTGCTTTATTTCCTTTTTTTTTTTTTTTTTTTTATACCACGTCGGTGGCAAACAAGCATACGGCCCGCCTGATGGAAAGCAGTCACCGTAGCCTATGGGCACTTGCAACCCCAGGGGTGTCACATGCGCGTTGCCGACCCAATAAGAACTTGTACACTCCTCTTTTGAAGAACCCCATACTGTAGTCCAACAATATGTAATATTAAAAAATAAGCTTTGAAAACAACTTAACTTGCCATATGCTGCCGGTTCATATGTTTGGAATAGATATAATGTATGATAATACCTGTTTTTTTTAAATAGAGATATACAAAGCACGCCTTAGAAGTGTCTAATATTATTAGCAAAATTTGGTTTATTTTGTTTTTCACTTCAAAAAATTATACACAAAATTAATAGTATGGAAAATAGACTTTTCACAAAATTCTCCTGACAAAACCTAATATAACGTGAAACCGCTGAGTTATGTATGTAGTCCTCGTAATATAGTAATACCTAAGAGCCAACACATAATGAAGTAAACACAAAGTTGTAATTTGTTTGGGATGTTTAATTTGACCCCTGGAGGCCCGTACCGTAACTCTGAGACAAATGGTGGAATATGCGTCTACATACATTTAGGAGAACGAATGTCTAAGGTCAACCTTTAGATAGCCTTGAGCATTTGCGGATTTTGGGGTACTTATTGTGAGCCTTTTCAACACCTAAAGGGCCGATTGCAAAAAAAATTGCTAGTTTTTATGTGACGAAGGTAGACAACTAAGCTCTCAGCCCACCTGATGGAAAGCAGGAACTGAGGCCCATGGACATAGCGATCAGAAAATCGATATGCGCTGCCTACCCTGAGGACTTAGATGGATTGTCTCTATCCTCTATCTATGTCAGTAATTACACAGGCTATCTTACCCCCAAACCGAAACATAGCAGTGCAAACACTGCTATTTAGCGGCAGGTTAACGGGTAAGACGGTGGTAGCTATCCGGGCTGCACGAGGTCAAACAAAGGTACTAGACAGCCTATCATCCATCGACTCGCAAAACCTTAAACGTTCACTGCACACATTCGCTCGATCATTTCTTTTTGGTTATTATTTTGTCCATTTTCATAATTTTGAATTTATGGGTTCTTGGGTTATTCCTATCAGAATAGCGAGCACATGGTTCGTGGTGTCACACGTAGACCACGAACCCTATAAAGTATTCGAAACATCATCACCAGCCTATGATAGTCCACTGCTGGACGTAGGCCTCTCCTATTAACTATGATGCATCAGGAGGTAAATGCCCATAATCGTCACGCTACGCACGCGGATTGGCGATCGCAGTAATCTGCTGCCCATCATCAATATTTTGCCAAATATTGGTCAGTGATACTTCAATCCCTTAGTCGACTCTTACGAAACCCGAAGGAGTTTGGGTGGTGACAAATGTATTCTTACTGCCGTCACCACACGGCACAACGTATTCGAAACGTCGGGATGTCATTAAATCAATGACTATACGCCACATAATCCATTACAAGTTTTATTTCCTGTTTATTGATATTACTTCTGGCCAAGCATTTTCTACATAGGCCTATTTGTTGAGTTTAACTTTGAAGACACTATTTAGATAACAACCGACACATGAGGGCGCGACACACAAAGAGGTCAGGAACTTTCCAGATTTAATGAGGGTCTACATACTCGCATATACCGAATAAATAAATATTTAGGGACATCGTACACAAATCAACCTAGTATCACGGAAACTTGTCAGCCTCCGTAACCTAGTTGGTAGTGATCCTGCCTACGAAGCTGGAGGTTCCTGGTTCGAATCCCGGCGAGGGCATTATTTGTGTATTTATTTGTCACAAATATTTGTTCCTTGGTCATGGCTATCTATGTATTTAAGTATCTATATGTATCTATCTATTATATATATCGTCGCCTAGTACCCACATCACAAGCATTAATTGAGCTTACCGTGGGACTAGGTTGATTTGTGTAAGATGTCCCAAGATATTTATTTATTTAAATAAATTTACTCAATTAAGTGATAAGTCATTTATTCATAAAGCCAGTTTATACGTGAAAATATGGGACATACTTAAAGCTTGTGTTTTTGGTACTAAGTATATGCGATGTATGTACAGGGTGTAAGTCTAATACGGGCGAAGTTCTTAACAGAACTGGGGTTAGCTTAGGACAATATGTTATGTTATGCTTTTACTGAAAATTAGAGCAACAAAATTATTCATACAAAATAAATCGGTGCGCAATGTAGAGCAAAGGAGGGAGACTTCCCTTACACAAAATGTGCTATTTACAATATTTAAGGTACCTACCTAGTTACCATCCATGTGGCATTCGTTTTTTTTCAGCCTGTATATACACCTAGTAGATAGATAATTATAGTTACCTATACCATTTTTCAGTAGACATAACGTAGAGTATGACGTAGGTACGGTCAGGGATCGGAAACCGTTATTATTTTCAAACCGTTACCATACGTCAACCCCAAACCATAATCATAAAGTTTTTGTTCTCATTAACCGATACTTCTTAATGTTCTTTGACGGAACGCTTAATGGCCGATTCTGTTCTCAACGAACGGAATAATAACGGTTTTCCTAATTCTGTTGTAAGAGATGAACTGTCATGTCATGTTCTTCTTATAAAGTTTCCGTTACGGTTAATGTTCTTTCAAACGTTTTTGGCCGCGAACGCTACGTTTAGTGTTCTTGGGAACGGAATAATAGTGGTTTTCCTGTCAAAATTGATTTGAACAAATAGACAATCACATGTGGTGCCTATTCTCCGATTAATCGAGATTGAATGTCGTATGGTTTGTACAAGGAAAACGTATTGAAATGACGTTTCGTGTCGTTTACTATTTTAATATTTATGGATACTGGAATAGAGACCCACTAGAAATTTAAAATCTGTTCCAAATTTAAACGCATAACCGAACGTAGTTAAGGAAAAAGGACGCAATACACTACAATCTGCCAATTTGTTTTAAATCCTATGTCAAAAGGAAAAGCCATCAATTTAAGCGACAAAGTGGCACCTTTTCGTTCACCTTTTCACCGCCACGTCAAAAAATAAAAGCGAGCAACACACGCCAAGCAACAAATTGCATGTAAACAACTAACTCAACAAAGTAAGTATCAGCTTCGTAGTGTTAAACGAACATATATTTTATCAGTTATATCAATTCATTGGCGGCGAAAAAATGTCCTTACCTACTGTTATCAGGAGGTAATGTTATGATTACAGTCACGTTAATTCCTATAGCAAGGCTAGCATATCTTGTGTTTAACATCAACTTGCCGCCACACTTCTCTTTTTAATCTATACAATTGAAAAAAGACGCGTAGCTGCGAGTTGCTTGTTAATTCAGAGTTTGCAATCTGTCACCAACCTCTTTTGAGAAACTGAACTTGCTTTTCAAAAGAGGTCGATAGATCTGAGTCCGTAGCTATGTTAGCTAACGTGCCGTTTTATTCTCTTTGGTGCCAATCGCTACGCTACGCTGAGCAGGTAGTGTATCGTAGTTTTCTCTCTGTCACTCTTTCTTATTGGTGTGACGAAGACAGTTGAGTTTCGTTCGCGACTGAATATTAGCGATTGGCATATTGGCTACACAACCTGTTCATATAATCATTTCATCGCCAACACCGTTAACTAATGTGTCTTGATGTTTTATGAATAAGGCAATTGGACTGGATGCGTCTAAGAGTTACGAAAAAATGCAAAGTCATTTGCAGACACCAATAAACTAACATGTTTTACCACAAAAATCAACTATATTCCAAATAGCTGACTGGTGAGTCGTGAGACTGGTGACTTGCTTCAACCTTTTCAACGCCACGTAAAACTATAAAAGCTAAATTTGAACTTTACGCACGTGCATAGTTACATATTATTTTGTGGATGGTGACTTACAAATAGTCTTTGGCGTTGAAACTCTCTTGTTAATCAGTACCTACCAATATATCAGTCATTGTCCAATCTAATTGAAACCTTGTGGACGGCGATAACGGTTATGTTGGTAACACTGTTTCAACGCCAAAGACCGATATACAAGTCACAGATCAATAGAGACCTAGTCGCACTTGCTTATAGTTTTTGACAAATTCCTTTGTGACACTTTGGTGGCGTGGATGGAGTGACAGCTGCTGTTTTTCCCGTGGCATTGAAAAGGTTAGTATTATGATGAGGTAAAAATTGTATTGACAGCGGTATCGTCATGGTTCGTCTCAGTAAACTTAGCACAGGATCAGTGCGACAATATGTCGCCGCGAGATAGATTATCCATCTCCCTTTTATTCATATTGTTGGTAAAAGATAGAAAATCTATACATGTAGCGATAACATACTGACATAGCAATCATGTGCTAAGCGTACAGTATAGTTCGAGAAATATAAATTGAACGTTTATTTTTACTATAATGTAGGTAGAAAGTTACCAATTTATATTTCACGAACTGTACTCTCAGTCGTCGTATGTCAAGTTCTTAAATTGATGCCGTTCTGATTGTGTCACTAATTTTTTATAGTTAGCATATAGTATAGCAAGATAGTAGTTAGAGCAACACACCCAAAGAAGATGTTGACGAAGGCTTAAATGAGCAATATGAAATAGACAATACAACAAATTACCAAAGTTGATATAGTTGACCCCAGTTAAAATGACGAATCAAGAATGGGTGACAAAGACAGATCGGGACCAATTCAAGATTTTAAGAAAAAACAATTGAGACGTCACTGAAAATAAAACTAAGGCTGCGTTTCACCAAACTTTTATTCGAAGAATAACGCTTTCTCTCATATATATATATATATACATATATATATATATATATATATATATATATATATATATATATATATATATATATATATATATATATATGTATGTAGTGCTAAAGTACTATGGAGATTTGACATGACTATTCGAAAATAAGCGTTATATTTCGAATCAAAGTTTGGTCAAATCGACTAAGTGAAACACGACACGTACACGGTCCAGAATCGAAATCTTTGATAGAGTTAACTGGGTTGGCGTGTGTACCCTACTAAAACTAAAAAAGGAAAAAGACTATATATATTCATATTTATTTATTCGTGGTTAGCTTGGTCTTCCACATTCCAGCGTTTCACCGCTGCCGCTGGAGTCAGCATATGAGTATATGACCGCAGCTGATCTGATGATAACGAGTACTTTTGCGCACTGAGGTTGCAACGCAACAAATACTCATCACTGCTATCTCAAAGGGAAAAGGATTCTTGCTATATCAAAGGGTTCCAGGATGGCTGGCACATACGCGGGTTAGGTCCTCTGGCATGGCATCTTCCACTTTCTTCTATGCTGGTATACCAAGGCATCCATTCAGGTGTCTTCATATCAAAGGGTCCATGGTATCTAAGGCTGTGGAACACGGCACCTCATTAGTTTGATTTGAGCGATTAAAAAAAATTACATTCTTATGGCGGCCTAACTATTTTTAGTATAAAATAGATTATGTGAGAACCAACACCAAGTATGACTTTTGCGTCTATCTTCATCTAGTTGTTTGCTAGAGCTTCTTGAGTGAGGTTGGTTATTTGGCGGGCAAAATCTTGGCAAAATATAGACATAAATTTTTCAAAACAGGGTGGTATTAAATGAAAAAAAAACCCATGACCTGTAATAAAATGACAACAGTAGATTACATTGATAGTAGTTTTATTGGAAAAAATCAGAAAATAAGTTATGGCTTTGGGCAATTTTATCCAGTACTTTAGCAAACGGACATTGAAAACATTGCCCATCATGAAAAATAGCCTACAGTTGTCACTTTCAAGTTTTACCACTTTATGAAAATAGCGGAGGGTAATGTTTTTTTCAGTAAATTACGTTTTTATAACTCCGTTATTTTATTTTACGTGTACAAAATGTTCGGAACCAATAACTTTAGGTACTCTCAATTGTCAGTTTCGTTGTCTGCTGCTACGTTAGTGGGCTGATATTTATATCAATATAATATTATCTTGATTCCCATTCAAAAAATGGTTTTATTATTATTGCATTAAAACAAATAATACATTTTGGACTGTTTTACTTCACTAGTATATTAATACTTTGAACAAAAGTTAAACGTCTTTAGTTAAGATATCTACTTAAAAGTGACAACCCTAGCATTTGCGAATTGCGTTAGTGGACCTTGTATGAAAAAGAGCGAAAACGGGTAGGTAACATTGCCCAACCAATTTACTCAAAATTGTTTATACTTATCCCTGAGTTATAAACATGAAATGGTAGAATTGCCCAAAAACCTTCTGTGATCGTAGTATTATTGTCATACGAGCTATTTTTAAGCACTAAATTGAGGTGGGTAATGTTGGTCAAGAACGAGATTACTTTGCTCGCCTTCTATAGGTGCATTCAGACCAAAAGAACATTCGCTATTCTAACCTCCCACTCTACGAAATTCGATCGTTACACAAAACGTGATTGGTTGATTTCGTAGAGCGGGGGATAGAACAGCGAATGCTCTTTTGGTTTGCACGCACCTTAACACGATGATCGCCACGCCAAAAATGTAGTCTTTCCATTGGAGCCACAGGGGTCACCGGTGAGCCTAACCATGTTGAACCATTGGGGCCACGGGGGTCACCGGTGAGCCGTCGCGAGCCTTCATTTCAAACCTGTTTTACAGGCCACCGTTCACTTATTCCATCCGAAAACGTATGCAGGGTGAGCCGTGTGGCCCTAGAGAAGATACAAATTGCCTTGGTTCTTTTGTACTGTAAAGGACTTATGATTTTTTCGTCATTTTGTGAACTTAGTTAAGGTTGGCTTACTCGTCATAGGTAAAATATAGTTGAAGACTTGCAAATAAAGATTTTAAATATTGAGTTTGGTAAAAAAATAAAGTAAATTAGTTTTTAATGTTTATAATTATTTTTTATTTACCTAATTTTAAGCATATAATACAACTTTTAGTTAAGTTTAAAAATAGGTAACGTCGTCGACTTACTCGCTATCAAGATGACACTAAAGTTTAAAAAAGCTTGTATTCTTGAGCTTTTCATAAAACAATTTATCACAATTGGCATAGTAAACTTAAAGGTACCTATTCATTATAATTATTATTCTTATCAAAAGTAACAAAAGTACAAAATCATAATTAGTGAGTTCTGTCATGGTTTTGCTCCGGAATTGTTTAGAAGGAAGCTACTTTTTATATCGAGGGGGGGGGGGCATTATTTCCAGATCGACGGAGTTGCTATGGGTAGCCCTGTGGCACTGGTTTTAGTAAATATCTAGATGGAGGCCAGCATAGATTTTGAGTTACATTTTGAGGCCAGCATAGATCTGCAACCATGGGCAGTGAAATTATGGAAGCGGTATGTCGATGATGTCTTCTGCGTTATGAGAGGTGGCAAGCATGAAGTTGAGCAATTACTCTAGTATCTCAATTCCATTCATACTAAAGTCAAATTCACATATGAATTGGAATCGGAGCATAGTTTGCCTTTTCTGGACGTGAAGGTGATGATAGGTCGAGATGATGGTTCTTTGGCGCACACTGTTTATAAGTAGGAAGCCCACACACACAGACAGGTATTTGAACGCTCTGTCTCACCACCACCCCGGCAGCTTCAGTCTGTGGTTAATTCTCTAAAGAACAGAGCACATGACCTTTGTGACCCTGAATTTCTGGAAATTGAGTTATCGCACGTTCATGAGGTTCTGAAGAGAAATGGCTACATAATGAACAGACGGCAACCCAGACAAATACCGAGGAAGAAACATTCAGATGTTGCGAGGCGACCAGCATTTTTGCCTTATGTCAGGGCTGTAACGGACAAAGTAGGTACGCTTTTGAATAAGTATTCCATACCAACCGTTTATATGCCGTTATCAAAGGTGGCATCTAAGGTATCTAAGGTCGCCTAAGGATGTTTTACCTTATCACACACCGGGCGTTTATATAAGATCGATTGTAGCTGTGGTAGTTCCTATATTGGGGAAACTAAACGCACCATAGCGGAAAGGGTCAAGGAACATATCACGGCTGTTAAAAAGCGTCCAACGAATAGGTCTGCTGTGGCCGAGCATTTGTTGGAGTCTGGATAAAAAAATCTTTACTTTTTTATAAAATACTTTTTAAATACTAAGTTTTAAAACTTCGCGATCATTTAGCTCGTAGTTGGCAAACAAGTACGTAAATTCAAGTGTTATTAAAAGGACTAAAAGAAATACACGTGATATTGGCTAGGGGGGGGTCCTGAAAATATCACCAAATATCACCATGGGGGCTGGGGGGGTTTAAAACATACCAAAATCGTATGACGTGATTAATGGACAAGCCCTACCTAATATGTATACCTACAACTAATTGCAAATGGTCACTGATCTAAGCAATGGGCGGACAGACAGACGGACATGGCGAAAGTGTAAGGGTTCCTAATTTACTACAGAACCGTAAAAAGTACTTACAGCCAGAATAATTGAAAAGGCAACAATTTTAAATAATATCCGGTTGAAATATGTTTCTTTGCAGAAATAAACGATTTAACAGACGGACGGACAGACATACAGACCGACAGACAAACAGACATACAAACACACAGACAGACAGACAGACAGATAGACAAACAGACGGATGGACAGATGAACAGACAGACAGACATACAGACAGACAGATAGACAGACACACAGACAGATAGACAGAAAGATCGACGGATGAACAGACAAACAGACAGACAGACGGAAAGATCGACAGATGAACAGACAGACAGACGGACAGACCGTCAGACAGACAGGTAGACAGACGGGCGGAAAGATCGACAGATGAACAGACAGACAGACGGACAGACCGTCAGACAGACAGACAGACAAACAGACAGACAGACAGACAGAGGGATGAACAGATGAACAGACAGACATACATACAGACAGACAGACATTTCAAGTAATATCCGGTCGAAATATGTTTCTTTGCAGAAATAAACGAGCAGACAGACGGACGCACAGACAGACAGACCGACAGACAAACAGACAGACAACGGATGGACAGAACGGAAAGATCGACAGATGAACAGACAGACAGACATACAGACAGACAAACGGACATGGCGAAAATGTAAGGGTACCTAATTTACTACAGAACCCTAAAAATATCTTACAGCCAGAATAATTGAAAACGCAACCATTTCAAGTAATAACCGGTCGATATATGTTTCTTTGCGGAAACAAGCGGACGGACAGACGGACGTACAGATAGTCAGTCCGTTCAGATAGACAGACACACAGACAGAGAGACAAACAGACAGACAGAAAGATCGGCAGATGAACAGACAGACAGACGGACAGACCGCCAGACAGATAGACTTACAAACAGACAGACAGACAGACATACAGACAGACAGACAGACAGAGGGATGGATGCAAAATGCAAGGGTTCCTAATTTACTACAGAATCCTAAAAAGTACTTACACCCAGAATAATTGAGAAAGCAATAATTTGGAGGAAACAAACGGACGGACAGACAGACATACAGACAGACAGGTGGATGCACATGGCGAATCTGTGACGGTTTCTAATTTACTACAGAACCCTCAGAAATACACCCAGAATAATTGTAAAAGCAATAATTTCGAATACTATCTGGTCGAAACACGTTTCTTTGCGGAAACAAATGACCGTATAGACGGACGGACAAACAATCAGACAGACAGAGAAACAAACAGACATACAGACAGACGGATGGACAGATAAACAGAAAATATACTTTCATTCGCCAAAGAAATGTTCGTTTAAATTTGAACTTTACTACGATGTTAATAGAGTTCAAGATCACAACTGCGGAAGTAACGAGCTAAGCCGAGTTTAGACCTGGGTCGCGTTTTATAAAGTTTCATTTTACAATTTCGCTGTTTGCCTCTCTAACGCACGCACATAATATATTGGCTAGATAGAGAGACAAACGGCAAATTGTAAATTGTAACTTTATAAAACGCGACCCTGCAAGTTTTGAAAAAAAGAGTTGTAGATATTTGCCACTAATTCCTACCAATATTTGCCGTGTGGTGATGGCAGTAAGAATATATTTTGTCACCACCCCAACTCCTCCTGTGGGTGTCGTAAGAATCGACTAAGGGATTGAAGTGTCACTGACTATTATTTGATAAAAGATTGATGATGGGCAGCAGAGTCATCATAGTGGACATACTACTGCGATCGCCAATCCGCTTGCCCAGCGTGGCGATTATGGGTATTTGCCTCCTAATGCGCCTATACGCATAGTAAATAGGAGAGGCCTACGTCCAGCAGTGGACTATCATAGGCTGATGATGATGATGATTTGCGT
>JALPQI010030726.1:0-25826 GCA_025490895.1 Thaumatotibia leucotreta | reverse complement strand
CTTTCTTCTATGCTGGTATACCAAGGCATCCATTCAGGTGTCTTCATATCAAAGGGTCCATGGTATCTAAGGCTGTGGAACACGGCACCTCATTAGTTTGATTTGAGCGATTAAAAAAAATTACATTCTTATGGCGGCCTAACTATTTTTAGTATAAAATAGATTATGTGAGAACCAACACCAAGTATGACTTTTGCGTCTATCTTCATCTAGTTGTTTGCTAGAGCTTCTTGAGTGAGGTTGGTTATTTGGCGGGCAAAATCTTGGCAAAATATAGACATAAATTTTTCAAAACAGGGTGGTATTAAATGAAAAAAAAACCCATGACCTGTAATAAAATGACAACAGTAGATTACATTGATAGTAGTTTTATTGGAAAAAATCAGAAAATAAGTTATGGCTTTGGGCAATTTTATCCAGTACTTTAGCAAACGGACATTGAAAACATTGCCCATCATGAAAAATAGCCTACAGTTGTCACTTTCAAGTTTTACCACTTTATGAAAATAGCGGAGGGTAATGTTTTTTTCAGTAAATTACGTTTTTATAACTCCGTTATTTTATTTTACGTGTACAAAATGTTCGGAACCAATAACTTTAGGTACTCTCAATTGTCAGTTTCGTTGTCTGCTGCTACGTTAGTGGGCTGATATTTATATCAATATAATATTATCTTGATTCCCATTCAAAAAATGGTTTTATTATTATTGCATTAAAACAAATAATACATTTTGGACTGTTTTACTTCACTAGTATATTAATACTTTGAACAAAAGTTAAACGTCTTTAGTTAAGATATCTACTTAAAAGTGACAACCCTAGCATTTGCGAATTGCGTTAGTGGACCTTGTATGAAAAAGAGCGAAAACGGGTAGGTAACATTGCCCAACCAATTTACTCAAAATTGTTTATACTTATCCCTGAGTTATAAACATGAAATGGTAGAATTGCCCAAAAACCTTCTGTGATCGTAGTATTATTGTCATACGAGCTATTTTTAAGCACTAAATTGAGGTGGGTAATGTTGGTCAAGAACGAGATTACTTTGCTCGCCTTCTATAGGTGCATTCAGACCAAAAGAACATTCGCTATTCTAACCTCCCACTCTACGAAATTCGATCGTTACACAAAACGTGATTGGTTGATTTCGTAGAGCGGGGGATAGAACAGCGAATGCTCTTTTGGTTTGCACGCACCTTAACACGATGATCGCCACGCCAAAAATGTAGTCTTTCCATTGGAGCCACAGGGGTCACCGGTGAGCCTAACCATGTTGAACCATTGGGGCCACGGGGGTCACCGGTGAGCCGTCGCGAGCCTTCATTTCAAACCTGTTTTACAGGCCACCGTTCACTTATTCCATCCGAAAACGTATGCAGGGTGAGCCGTGTGGCCCTAGAGAAGATACAAATTGCCTTGGTTCTTTTGTACTGTAAAGGACTTATGATTTTTTCGTCATTTTGTGAACTTAGTTAAGGTTGGCTTACTCGTCATAGGTAAAATATAGTTGAAGACTTGCAAATAAAGATTTTAAATATTGAGTTTGGTAAAAAAATAAAGTAAATTAGTTTTTAATGTTTATAATTATTTTTTATTTACCTAATTTTAAGCATATAATACAACTTTTAGTTAAGTTTAAAAATAGGTAACGTCGTCGACTTACTCGCTATCAAGATGACACTAAAGTTTAAAAAAGCTTGTATTCTTGAGCTTTTCATAAAACAATTTATCACAATTGGCATAGTAAACTTAAAGGTACCTATTCATTATAATTATTATTCTTATCAAAAGTAACAAAAGTACAAAATCATAATTAGTGAGTTCTGTCATGGTTTTGCTCCGGAATTGTTTAGAAGGAAGCTACTTTTTATATCGAGGGGGGGGGGGCATTATTTCCAGATCGACGGAGTTGCTATGGGTAGCCCTGTGGCACTGGTTTTAGTAAATATCTAGATGGAGGCCAGCATAGATTTTGAGTTACATTTTGAGGCCAGCATAGATCTGCAACCATGGGCAGTGAAATTATGGAAGCGGTATGTCGATGATGTCTTCTGCGTTATGAGAGGTGGCAAGCATGAAGTTGAGCAATTACTCTAGTATCTCAATTCCATTCATACTAAAGTCAAATTCACATATGAATTGGAATCGGAGCATAGTTTGCCTTTTCTGGACGTGAAGGTGATGATAGGTCGAGATGATGGTTCTTTGGCGCACACTGTTTATAAGTAGGAAGCCCACACACACAGACAGGTATTTGAACGCTCTGTCTCACCACCACCCCGGCAGCTTCAGTCTGTGGTTAATTCTCTAAAGAACAGAGCACATGACCTTTGTGACCCTGAATTTCTGGAAATTGAGTTATCGCACGTTCATGAGGTTCTGAAGAGAAATGGCTACATAATGAACAGACGGCAACCCAGACAAATACCGAGGAAGAAACATTCAGATGTTGCGAGGCGACCAGCATTTTTGCCTTATGTCAGGGCTGTAACGGACAAAGTAGGTACGCTTTTGAATAAGTATTCCATACCAACCGTTTATATGCCGTTATCAAAGGTGGCATCTAAGGTATCTAAGGTCGCCTAAGGATGTTTTACCTTATCACACACCGGGCGTTTATATAAGATCGATTGTAGCTGTGGTAGTTCCTATATTGGGGAAACTAAACGCACCATAGCGGAAAGGGTCAAGGAACATATCACGGCTGTTAAAAAGCGTCCAACGAATAGGTCTGCTGTGGCCGAGCATTTGTTGGAGTCTGGATAAAAAAATCTTTACTTTTTTATAAAATACTTTTTAAATACTAAGTTTTAAAACTTCGCGATCATTTAGCTCGTAGTTGGCAAACAAGTACGTAAATTCAAGTGTTATTAAAAGGACTAAAAGAAATACACGTGATATTGGCTAGGGGGGGGGTCCTGAAAATATCACCAAATATCACCATGGGGGCTGGGGGGGTTTAAAACATACCAAAATCGTATGACGTGATTAATGGACAAGCCCTACCTAATATGTATACCTACAACTAATTGCAAATGGTCACTGATCTAAGCAATGGGCGGACAGACAGACGGACATGGCGAAAGTGTAAGGGTTCCTAATTTACTACAGAACCGTAAAAAGTACTTACAGCCAGAATAATTGAAAAGGCAACAATTTTAAATAATATCCGGTTGAAATATGTTTCTTTGCAGAAATAAACGATTTAACAGACGGACGGACAGACATACAGACCGACAGACAAACAGACATACAAACACACAGACAGACAGACAGACAGATAGACAAACAGACGGATGGACAGATGAACAGACAGACAGACATACAGACAGACAGATAGACAGACACACAGACAGATAGACAGAAAGATCGACGGATGAACAGACAAACAGACAGACAGACGGAAAGATCGACAGATGAACAGACAGACAGACGGACAGACCGTCAGACAGACAGGTAGACAGACGGGCGGAAAGATCGACAGATGAACAGACAGACAGACGGACAGACCGTCAGACAGACAGACAGACAAACAGACAGACAGACAGACAGAGGGATGAACAGATGAACAGACAGACATACATACAGACAGACAGACATTTCAAGTAATATCCGGTCGAAATATGTTTCTTTGCAGAAATAAACGAGCAGACAGACGGACGCACAGACAGACAGACCGACAGACAAACAGACAGACAACGGATGGACAGAACGGAAAGATCGACAGATGAACAGACAGACAGACATACAGACAGACAAACGGACATGGCGAAAATGTAAGGGTACCTAATTTACTACAGAACCCTAAAAATATCTTACAGCCAGAATAATTGAAAACGCAACCATTTCAAGTAATAACCGGTCGATATATGTTTCTTTGCGGAAACAAGCGGACGGACAGACGGACGTACAGATAGTCAGTCCGTTCAGATAGACAGACACACAGACAGAGAGACAAACAGACAGACAGAAAGATCGGCAGATGAACAGACAGACAGACGGACAGACCGCCAGACAGATAGACTTACAAACAGACAGACAGACAGACATACAGACAGACAGACAGACAGAGGGATGGATGCAAAATGCAAGGGTTCCTAATTTACTACAGAATCCTAAAAAGTACTTACACCCAGAATAATTGAGAAAGCAATAATTTGGAGGAAACAAACGGACGGACAGACAGACATACAGACAGACAGGTGGATGCACATGGCGAATCTGTGACGGTTTCTAATTTACTACAGAACCCTCAGAAATACACCCAGAATAATTGTAAAAGCAATAATTTCGAATACTATCTGGTCGAAACACGTTTCTTTGCGGAAACAAATGACCGTATAGACGGACGGACAAACAATCAGACAGACAGAGAAACAAACAGACATACAGACAGACGGATGGACAGATAAACAGAAAATATACTTTCATTCGCCAAAGAAATGTTCGTTTAAATTTGAACTTTACTACGATGTTAATAGAGTTCAAGATCACAACTGCGGAAGTAACGAGCTAAGCCGAGTTTAGACCTGGGTCGCGTTTTATAAAGTTTCATTTTACAATTTCGCTGTTTGCCTCTCTAACGCACGCACATAATATATTGGCTAGATAGAGAGACAAACGGCAAATTGTAAATTGTAACTTTATAAAACGCGACCCTGCAAGTTTTGAAAAAAAGAGTTGTAGATATTTGCCACTAATTCCTACCAATATTTGCCGTGTGGTGATGGCAGTAAGAATATATTTTGTCACCACCCCAACTCCTCCTGTGGGTGTCGTAAGAATCGACTAAGGGATTGAAGTGTCACTGACTATTATTTGATAAAAGATTGATGATGGGCAGCAGAGTCATCATAGTGGACATACTACTGCGATCGCCAATCCGCTTGCCCAGCGTGGCGATTATGGGTATTTGCCTCCTAATGCGCCTATACGCATAGTAAATAGGAGAGGCCTACGTCCAGCAGTGGACTATCATAGGCTGATGATGATGATGATTTGCGTCTAAAAACTTGCGGCAATAACTTGCAAGTGTAAACTCAGCTTTGTGTCTTTTCAAAAGGGCTTATTTCTACTCTGGCAATAAGGATTATTTTTTCTATATTTCCATAAGAGAAATTATCTCTATTGACAAAGTGGAAATAAGCCCTTTTGAGAAGACATTCCACAGTTACGATATAATGAATTCATAACAAAACAACATACGTAATTATGGGACAAAGTCATTCTGCGTCCGGCGGAATGTAGCCAGCAACGCATATTGCTAGTTGTGCTAAGCTCACCTGACGCCAATAGAACGCGACTCCAAGCATCGGGGTTCCATTAAGGGAAATAATAGGAACTGCAACTGTCTTCTTGAGCAATTCACGTATCGTACCTATCACTATGTTGACTATTCAGACGAGTGGTATGCACCCATAACTGCGTAGGTACTATTAGGAGTATGAATGCAATAAGTGCAGGTTATAGTAAGTATATATATTTATTTACCAAGGAGCCGAGCCGATATTACAAGACAGGTGCCGGTAGTAGACTAACATCGGGCGTCCTACTCCTCCGTCTTACCTCCTTCTCATTAAACTCTAAAATTAACATAGAAAGAAATATCTACTAATCAGAAAGATCACAAACTTACCATTATAAACATAATTATTTATGTATATCATTAGACGTCAGCTTAACTTAATACTCAAAACTTAATTTTAATGATATTTAAATATAAACATTATGTCGGAAAAAACATTGACATCTCAGTCAACAACTCGTTGTCAGGTAACCAATTTCCAGGCAAGTTCCCGTCGACGGCGCTAGGAGGCGCCAGAATTGCTAGCACATATTGCATCCTTTCACTTAATTCAATTTAAACCTTTTTCATCATGCGGCTAATACCACACGTCAAACCTAAATGGCTAGTCAAATGAAATAAAAATACGAACTATATTCGCGTGGAAAAGAGAGAGCGAGTGGCGGCATGTTTACGTCATCGCGAACAGTTTAATAATGGTTCACGGAACTTTATTTTTCGTTCATCTCTAGTAACGGTAACCAGAAAAGTTTTGTTCTTTCATATAAATCATATAATGTTCTTGTCAAAACCGTTATGTCAAAGAACGGAATTTTTCCGTTCATCTTGAATATTGTGAACCAGAAATATTGTGTTCATCTACAAAACCTTTATCGTAGTTAACCGTTACTAATACGAACGGAATTAATAACGGTTAAAGAACAATATCAAATGGTTAATCGAGAACGGTTCCGATCCCTGCTAGCCATATCCATAAAGTTTTCCTAATTTATCCTAATTTTTCCTAAGGTATCCTAATTTATTAGAACAGTTATAATAATAATAATAAAAGCCTTTTATTCAGACAGGTATCTGTTACAGTGTTGTAGTAGTGTACAATCATTTTTAAATTTTTCTTATATTTATATTAATAGTTCTTCAGCTTCATTTTGTCTGTCCCCGTCTGTTTGTCTTTTGACATAGGCCTCTTCCAAATTTGCCCACCTCTTTCTATCCCTAGCGACTCTTGTCCATGTACTGGTTGCCACCGCCTTTATTTCATCTAGCCATCTTCTATGTGGCCTGCCTCTCTTTCTCTTGAAGTTGCCTGTATACCTGTACATGATTAGTTTGGACCATTTTTCCTTGCCTCTAATTGTGTGACCTGCCCATTTCCATTTTAGTTTTCTAATGGTGGTAATTACATCTTTTGTTCTTGTGTATTTCTTGATATTAGTTAGTCTTATTTTATCTGACAGTTTTTTACCCATCATACTCCTTTCCATAGCGTTTTGACATACCTCTAATTTTCTGTTATGGATTATATTTGTTGCCCATGTTTGACATCCATATGTGAGTATTGGTAATATGCAGGTATCAAATAATTTGCGTTTTATGGTCATATTTGTTTCTTTGGATTTCATAATCTCTTTTAGGTTCCAATATTGCTTCCATGCATTCCCTATGCGTCTATTGATTTCTTTATCAGTTGTGTTCTCTGTGGAGATTATTTGACCTAAGTAGATGTATTCTTTTACATGCAGGACCGGTCATTGTGGCAATCTTTGGGGGAGGCCTATGTTCAGCAGTGGACGTCTTTCGGCTGATATGATGATGATGATGATGAGATGTATTCTTTTACATATCCTATTATATTATTATTGACATAGATAGGTTCCTCCTGCCTATTTGTCATGGCCTTCGTTTTTTCCATATTCATGACAAGGCCTACTCTGCGGCTTGCTCTGTCTAAGTCACTTAACATTACTTGTAGGCCATCTTTAGATTTTGAGAAGATAATCAGGTCGTCTGCGAACCTCAAGTGTGACAGAATCTCTCCATTGATTGATATTCCACTTTCTTCCCAGTTCGAGTTCAAGTTACGGAATACCTCCTCAAGAACAGCAGTGAAAAGCTTAGGAGATATGGGGTCCCCCTGGCGGACACCCCTTTCTATTTTTATTTCACGCCCCTCTTTCTCCAGTTTAATTTTTGCTGTGCTGTTTTTGTAGATATTCTTCAATATTCTAATATATTTATTTTCTACACCCTGGTTTTTAAGAGCTAGCCAGATTTCTTCATGTTCTAGTGAATCAAATGCCTTGCTATAGTCTACAAAGCAACAGTAGAAGGTTATGTCGAATTCTTTTGCTTTCTCTAACAGTTGTTTCACAACATGGATGTGGTCCAGAGTTGAGTACCCACTTCAAAATCCTGCCTGTTCTCGCGGTTGGTTTTCGTCGAGTGTCTTGGTTATTCTACTTAGGATTATCTTAGCAAACACTTTATATATATTCGACATTAAACTTATTGGTCGGTAGTTGTTGATGTTATTTTTGTCTCCTTTTTTGTGTAGGAGTGTTATTGTTGATGATGTCCATTGCTGAGGTATTATCTCGCTTTGCATTACTTGGTTGAATAGGTGTGTAAGGATCGGTACTAAATGATCTCTATTATCAATAAGGAATTCATTACTAATATTATCTGAACCAGGAGCTTTATCCTTCTTTTGAGTGCAGATCGATTTGGCCACTTCAGCTGTAAGTATATCTGGTACTCCGTCTCCCCCTGATAGAATTGTTACTTGTTTAGTACTATTTTTTGCATATAATATAAGGTTCGGAAAAATTCGGTTGCTAAAGTAATAATGTCTGGGCGTTTGTTTAGCTTTTTGCTGTTGTTATCTATGATGTTAGGTATCCACTCCATTTTTTCCCTCAGTATTTTAACCGCTTTTTTGATTCCGCCTGTTTTCTGAATGCATGCTTCCAGTGTATTTAGCCTGTACGTTTGGCGGTCTCTTCTCATGGCTTGTTTGATTTTCTTACTAATTTCTGTAATATTCCTTCTTAAGTCCTTAGTTTTGTTAGTTGTGGAAATCAATGAAGCTCTGGTACTCATCAGCTCCTTGGTTTCATTTGTTAACCATTTTATTGAGTTTGTTCTGCCTGTTTTACTATCATCTTCCTTTGTGCTTAATAATTCTGCAAACATGTTGTATTTATCTTGTGTGCATAAATGTGTTGTGTTTTTTATAAAATCTGTAATCTTTTCTTTTAGTCTTGTGGGATTCTCCGGTATTGCTTTCATGTTTTGTTTCACTTTGAAGGGTCTTTGTTTTTTGCATGTGGTCAATTGTAACTTGGCCCTCACCATTCTGTGGTTGCTATTGAAGTTTAGGTTATTGATTACTCTGCAGTCTTGGAATACTCTGCTTCTATTAGATAAAATGTAATCAATCTCGTTTTTGTGCTGGCCATCTGGGGCCGTCCATGTCCATCTATTGTTGTGTGCTTTTTGATAAAAACTGTTAAGTATTTTCAGATTATTTTCGTACGCTAGTTTCAAAAGTTTCTCACCATTTCTGGTCCGTTTGCCTGAACAGTGTGGGCCCAATACCAATTCCTCGCCTTCTGCTCTACTTCCCGTCCGTGCATTGAAGTCTCCCAATATTATTAGATTGTTATGTGTAGAGGTTTTAATTGCATCTTGTAACATGCAGTAAAAGGCATCAATTTCAACCTTGCTTGACTGTTCAGTTGGAGAGTAGACTTGAATGATTGACCATTTTTCATTATTGGGTGATAATTTTAAGTTGAGTATTACTATGCGTTCCGATACTCCAATAAATTCTTCAATGTATGGCTTTAGATGTTTTTTAATAAGGAATCCTGTGCCATATTGGCCTGGTGTGTCTCCTTTGAAATAGAAAATAAACTCTCCATGGTCCTCTATACTTTCTCCGAGACGTCGGACTTCGCTCAGGCCTATTATTGACCATTTCATTTTTTTTTTTTGCTAAAAGTAATTCTGCAAGGTGTTCATCAGTTCTTAGCGATAGGGTATTAAATGTTGCGATGTGTATAATTTCTTTTTTAATATCTTGGCTATCCCGCAGCGCTTTCTCTTGGGGGTGGTGTATTTTAGTTGGAAGGTAGTGGTCTAATTCCCCACGGGGACCAGCCGGATTGGGGAATGGGTATGATTTATTTGTTTTATGTTTAATTGGCTTATTTGTCTTTTGGCTGTTATTTAATTGCTATTCGGCATTCACATTGAACTGGTTGGTACTTGTAGACATTGAGTTTGATCTGCTTCTCATCATGTCAAAGGCATTAACTCGATTAGCTTTTCCATCGAATGCGGCCTGCAGTTTTGAAGGTTGGCTCGCTTGCTGAGGTGATTCCGAAGGAAGCCTCTTTCTGCTATCCTTGTTGCCTTTTAACACTACCAGCTTGTCATAATTTATATAAGCAGTATTTCCTTTCTCTCTTTCCTCTTGTACTTTAATTTGTAACTCCTTTCTCTTGTTTTGTATGTCTATTGGAAAATCTTCACTGGCATATATTTCTTTAAATTGTTTTTTTGCTTTGAGTATTTCTCTTTTCTTAATTTCTCTAACAAATGAGACTCTGACCGGTCGCCCTTTGGTCTTATTTTCGGCATTTTTCCTACCGATTCTATGGATCTTGTTTATCTCGTTGAAGGAAAGCTCGATCTTCAAGACACTATTAACTTTCTCTTTTACTTTATTGAATACTTCCTCAGCAGAATTTTCATCTTCCTGTAAGCCAAAGAGTATAATGTTGTTCTCTTTAGCAGTTTTCCCTAATTTACACAACTTTTCTTCTAATTCGGATATTTTAGTCTTTAGTTTCTTGTTCTCCTCAAAGAGCGGCGTAAGCTTCTCATCTATTTTACTCATTAAAGTGTTCGTAATGGAAGTATGGAGTTCTTTTGTAAGATCTTCCGATTGTTGCGTCAACTGACTTTTGATTTCGACTTTCAAGTTGTCGAACAATTGCTGTAAGGACGCGTTCATTGCCATTTCGAGTGAAGACCGAAGTATTTTGCGCCGTGCGAAGTGTATCACTTATTTTGTGCTGTCCAGAGTCCTAACCTCACTTTATTTCCTTACACTAAATTGACCGTATATTTGTCGGTTTTCGTGTAATTTATAGTTCACTGATCACTTTGTTCGATATTTGGTTAAAAACACTGCAATTGCAACTAGTCACTGAGAAATTTGTATTCTGTCCAGTCCTAACCTCAAATTGTACTCGGTTTGCTTGAATTTCCTTTTTCACTATATACGTTATCCAATATTTGGTTAAAACACTTTGATTCTAACTAGATAATGAGAGATTTGTATTTTATTTAGCATAAATATCGTGGCGCGTATCGAATTAACGTATTCGCTATTTGACAACCATAGACAAAACCCGGTATATAGAACATATATTAGAACAGTTACATTAATTCATATTACAACTGACAAAATCTTGTAGAAGACTACTACGAATGAAACATAGCTTATCTATCAAATCCTGTCCAATAAAGCGTATGATAAAAAATACATTGAAATCTGTTAATCGTTCAGGAAGTACGACACTACGGACAGATATATAGGTATATGAAACAGTTCAAAATATTAACATATTTTTACCAGTCTTTAAAAAAAACAGTAGCCGCATTGCACAGGTTTCTAATGTCGGCGAACGGAGCTCGTGGTATATTTCCATCTTGCAACGGTTTTTGCGAATGGCTTCAAATTTGCATATTTGCGTTTTGAGTAACATCACAATTAGGCAATCAACACATTTAACCGCATCACACCATTTTTACAAAAATCCAATCCAAGTACAGTATATACATGGAAAAGCGCAATTATAGGAGTCCAGAACAAGCACAGTCGTTGTATGTAATCACTAAAATAATATCTTTTCGAAGCACTTTCAGTTCAAGCATCGAAGATAACCAGAAAGCAAAAATTTAATTATAGCCGTTCTGTCAAAACATTTCGTTCATTCCATATATTTTTTAAATGTATCTAAAATATTTGTAGCTAAAGGATTCAAAACGGACAAAAGTAAAAATACAAGCATAGCTAAATTAATATTTCATTTCTCGATGTATGAAACAAAAATATTTTGAGATCCAAGTAATGAAAAAAACGAATACTTTGTCATTTCTTTCGTTTTGTTAACTGCGCATAACGGAAAAGAAAATAGTGGCTGTACAGATAATACAAGATCTTGAAATTGATATCAACGCCCTCTAACGTTGATTCACGTAAGCATATCCGATGACGTCATGAGTACATCAAATTCACTACTTCCACTAAGTGAAAACACCGTGCATATAGCTGAAACCAAACAAAATCTAGGTGATCTTACTGTACCATTAAAAACGATAAATAAATGGTCAGGGTCGCGTTTTATAAAGTTACAATTTACAATTTCGCTGTTTGCCTCTCTAACGCACGCACATATTGGCTAGAAAGAGAGACAAACAGCGAAATTGTAAATTGTAACCTTATAAAACGCAGCCGCACGTAAGATAAAAAATACAAAATGCCTCATTGCATGATAATTAACTGCACCAGCCCAAATATTTCCAACGCACAAAAACAAAAACATATTTCCCATCATAGGTAAGTAATTTCTAAATAATATTGTGTGTGAATTCATTTTTAATCATTTTTTCCGTATTCTTATTTATGCGTCCAAGGGTGTACCTAAGTAACTATAGAATTACGTTACAAACGACGTTTACATTGCATTGCTGCGTTTGCTTTAAGCGTTTGATCGACCATATGTCTTAAAGAGATGATGAATATGAGCCTAGCGATACTCTCGCGTATCGCTTCGACTTCGCAGTACAGCCCATTTCTCATTCGTCCGTCAAATTTAGCGACTAGTGTTGTTCGTTCTACAATAAATATAATAGTGAGCGAGCGAGCCCACAGATATAAAATCTATGTGTCCGAGAGAGACGGCTGCATTGATGCGGGCGGAGGGGCATTGGTGTCTTTGAATCGTTTAGGTTTTCCCATCACTAAATGCCGACCGTGACGTCTCAGTGACAGGTAAAAAGTCGGCACGCTTGGTTCCCATATAAATGGTGGTATTTACTTCATCGTATTCGTATTATCTTAAACTAAGCTTTCTCAAGGAGTTGTTCTGTCAATTCGACTATCGATTTCTTCATTATTTGGCAAACACAAGCATTATGTCTTCCTCTCTAGCAAAAATGGCAAGTAGTGTTATCGATATATTGCACCTGTGCAATGACAATTACAACACTACCCCAGTAAAAACAATGACGCAATGATAGTTTCGGAAATGTAGAAAAAAATGTTACTTAAACCGTATCATTCACAAAAATCTGCTTTCACACCATAAATTAGACTTTATATTCAAATAAATTTAAATAATGATTGCAATGTTTTTAACGTCATTTCATTCTACCTGAATGTTTTTAAAACGCTTCGTTATACGCAGCTCTTTAGTGAGTGAAATCTAATGAAAATAATAACAAATCTCAAATATGTAGTGATTGAAAAATATTTTTCCTAAGTGCCATAATACTATAACAACGCTGGTTACTTTGAATATTTTTTTATCATTTAAACTTCCGTATAAAATGTATTGATTTTGCCACGTTAGTAAGCGTTCCAATTTACGAAAAGCAACAACATGGCAATTTTTTTACAGTACGCCGCCGACGACGTTCTTTCGGGCCAACTCATCGGTCTTTTGACACAGAATATGTTTGTTTTACTTTCCTGATTGTAATGAACTGAATATAATTTGTTGCAGTAATATAGTTCTAGTGGATAGCAGATATGGAGGTTTACTATCTCATATTCGTTTTGAGTGTGTTCTGGCGAAGCTCTGAGGGTATTATGTGGAGCCTGGCGCCGAACACCCAGAAGTGTTTGAAAGAGGAGTTGCACGCGAATGTCCTCGTGGCTGGAGAATACGAAGTCACAGAAGTTGCCGGCCAGAGAGTAGATTACACTGTAAGTCAACTTGAACCTTGGTTCTTTAAGAATTTTCATCTTTGTCATGTTCTTATTTTTTCTCCAATATTGGACGATTAAGCCCTCATTGACGCTTGTAATTAGCTTAAGTCCCTAGGATTCGTTTGTTGGCCATAAAATCTATACATCTTTAATATTAATTACAATTTGTTCTGCATTCAATGTGAATTAGTTCTGCTCATCCAATTAGAAATTTAACCCTAAGTTTGTTTCAGTAAATTGCTCTTATCATCAACATTGTTTCATTATTTTCTTTTTTATACAGATCCGTGATTCAAAGGGACACATCCTGTCACAGAAGGACTCAATAACTAAGGGGAAATTCACATTTGTGACTGAAACATATGACACATTTGAAGTGTGCTTCATTTCCAAAGTGCCACCAGGTAAATTAGTGCAGTATATTTCTATCCTATGTTATGATAATATGTAGATCTCTCTGTTCTGTCTGTTTATTAAATATCCAATTGGAAAAAATTGTTCATCTACCTATTGAGCTATGGTTGAATAAGCCTACAACATTTAGTGGATGCCTCTGTGAAAAGTATTTTTTATTAACACAATAACCAAACAGAGAAGATCTAGAAAAAAACATGAGACTTGAATTTTTAAAGTCATTTTTATTTACTATTTTTTTAATAATAATAGTACAAATGTGAGAATTTAATTTACTGATTTTATTCTTCAAGATGTGAGACGTAAGTTCATAGTACTTTTATTTATGGTTCATTGAGTATGGTTTGCACAATTTGCCATTTTTTTTGCACGGGTCATTTTCTACAGCACCAATACTTATAAGCCCTGGCCTATCAGAAATCGTGTTTGGAAATTAACACCCAATTATTAAAGGAATAGTGACTAACATTGTTTGTTTCAAATTAGAATAATACTTAACTATGTAATAACCATATTTAATAACCAGCCAATTTATAATAACCTTGCAGCCGTGGCAAGGTTATTATGAAGGGATTGAAGTGTCACTGGCTATTATTTGATAAAAGATTTATGATGGGCAGCAGCGTCATCATAGTGGACTCAATACTGCAATCACCAATCCGCTTGCCCAGTGTGGCGATTATGGGCATTTACCTCCTAATGTGTCTATACACATTGTTAATAGGAGAGGCCTACGTCCAGCAGTGGACTATCATAGGCTGACGATAATGATGATGATTGTCTCATATTTGATTTGAGCCAATTCATACTATCCTTATCACTCCACCATACAGTTTTCTTTTAATCAAATTTTGCATCTTGTCTAGTAAACTGTGTTGCATTTAATTAAACAGGTTTGAATTACGCTAAAATCGAGTGTGCATTCTAATGTACATTGGGCCTTACAAGATGAAATGTTGCCGAAAATTCTGAATTAGCTCCTGCATTTGATGGGTTAAACCTTGATGACTACAGTCATAATTTGGGTTTATGGTAGTATGAAGACTAGCGGTGGTGTAACTATACCATCTGGGGCCTGTGGCAAATTATTTTAATGGGGCCGTATCAGTAAAAATCGTCACATTGTACTCCGTTTCATTCTAAATTTAAATTCACTGCCACTTGGGTCGGGGCCCTCTTGTGTCGGGGGCCCGTGGCATTTTGCCAGCCCTGCCACCCTATTGTTACGCCACTGAAGACTAGGCTGCCTAAATAAAGCAAAAATGTCAAGATAAATAAATAATAAATGACATAAGTGAAAAACTTTAAACTAATAGCATATCGCAAATTTAAATAAATTGAAATGAAATAATTCTGTATGGAAATATGGATGGCTTACTGTGAATTTAATGGTTTAAATTTATCCATAGCACTTATTTTATTTATTGTCTGTAACACCAGCTATAAAAGTAGCAAAGTGTGACTTGTTGTATTTTTATATGAAACTAAATACAAAGAATAATTATTTATTTATTTACAGAACGCCGCAGCGTAAGCCAAGATGTACACTTGGACATCAAAGTCGGAATTGAAGCTAAAAACTATGAAGGCGTAAGTTCATTTTCCGTAAAGACCATATAAAGAAAAGACATACAGGGTGAACCATGAGTTGTGAACAGAAATTCGTTTTTTTAACTCTATAAACAACTAACAATTGAATAGCTTTGTAGTTTCATAAGTTACTTAAAAATAGACATGTTTTTTTATTTTATTTTTGCACTATTTGTCGTTTTTTTCTAACTTTTAAGATGATTTTTCGAAACTATAATGTCTATTTAAGCGATTTAAAACGTTTAATGTCATACATTTCATTTATTTTTCTACGAAATGACAAAATTGATGTTATGAATGACTTCCATTTGAAGATGTAATTTAAATTATTGAATTAATTAGTTTTAATAATCTGTTTTGATATAAACTCACATTCGCAATGAAAATAAACCCCAAAAAATAAAAGACATGTCTATTTTTAAGTAATTTGTGGGGCATTCAATTGTTAGTTGTTTATAGAGTAAGTAAAATGTATTTCTGTTCACAACTCATATTTCACCCTCTATCCTCCTAAGGCCCGGGCCTTTTAAAATATCTTAGTCAGAAAGACCGAGGTGGCGTTTTAAAGAACAAAAAATGGCGACCATTGTTAAGTCCTGACGTCATGGAATTCATGTTTACATTGTGATTGAACGACCTTTAAAATTTTAATACCCAGGACTTAATGATGAACGCCATTTTGTTCTTTTAGAAGGCACTTGGGACTTAGGAGGATATAGTTGAAGTTAGTTCGTATGAGAGTGAGTTAGTGACGTCTCATCTGACTCTTATTGTATTCTATTGTTATATTTGCATTGTAAGATTAATTTTAATTTAATATTGTTACCTACCTATATTTTTTTCTTTTACACTTGCTTTCACTGCTTTTTATTTATAGTTGATCTTTGGTTCTTTTTTTGGTAATTTTTATGATCACGACTGTTGGATGTTCTTCAATCTACCGACTACCAGAGATTTGGGGTAATTTCACTTAGTAGTGCCTCTTTGCAGTGTTGTGTTTCAATTTCCCTACAGCATATATTAAACCACAGATATATATTAAATAGACCACAAGAAATTGGCCCGTACAATTACATTGATAAGTCCCATCATATATCAAGAAGTATCTTGAAGCATATGTGAAGTCTAGGATATATGTCTGTGTATGAAAGTAACTGCACTTGATTACTCATCCCTATTAATAATTCTGACAAGTTATTTTACATATTATCATTATAACAATTACTAGCAATAAATTGTATTTACTTTCACAGCTCCGATGACAGTAGGTCAGAGGTAGAAGTGGTGAAATATGTATAGATTTAGGTACTTCGAAATGTAATTTAGTTAAGGTGCGGTAAAACTAAAAGAGCATTCGCTGTTCTAACCTCCCACTACGAAATTCGATCGGTACACAAAACGTAATTGGTTGATTTCGTAGAACGGGCGCTAGAACAGCGAATGCTCTTTTGGTTTAAACGCACCTTTAGAATACATCTCTGGCTTTTACTGAATTTACTGTATAAGCCTACAACACAAGGCTTAATTGAGCTTACCGTGGGATTCAATCAAAGAATGCCCTCTGGTATTAATTATATAACGTCTTATTAGGGGTATTTGAGATTGGGAAATGGAAAGGGTTGTTTTTTTTATTTCGCATGTTTGTCGTTTTGTTTTTCCATGCATGCTAGTATAGGGCACGGATGCAGGATTTTTGTGCAGGGGGGCATTGAATTGACCTATGATAATATGATAGTATTTTATAACGGAATAAATACCTAGGCATACTGATAGCTACGGATGTGGACTGTATGAGGATAAATGGATATGGGAATTAAAATAGTACATTACGACACAAGTGCGAAAAACATGAAATTCTAAACGAGTGGCGACGTTTTAAAACACGACCGATAGGGAGTTTCGTACTACGTTTTTTAGTACAGATGAACCTCCGAAGTTTTGGACCTGACGTAAAATGACACTCTTCTCACACTAGAGCCTAAAAAGCGCACCATCTGTACTAAAATAGTACATTTCCTAACTAGTGCGGGAAAACTTTTTTTCGGCCCGGGTGAAAGTTGCAGCCCGAGTGAAACGAGGGCGACAATCACCAGAGTTAAAAAAAGTTTTTGCACGTGTAAGGGACGTTTTTTTTCATAACAAGTGCGTCAAAAAGCGAAATTACCGCGAGCGAAGCGTGCGCATAGTTCGTTTTTGTGCACTAGTTAGGAAAACTATATTTCAACACACTTTATAATGTTATATCAACAAGATACAAAGGCAGTCTGACTAGCAAATATAAACATGTCAAAAAAGTAAATCAATCAAAATAATGTCATTTACAATAGTTATAAGAAAAGGTCGCAACCCAGCCAGTCGCCAATACATACCTAGGTCAAATGTTGAGGGGCATTGCCCCCCTCCCTCCTTGGGTCCGCGCTTGAATCGTGCATGACAAAATTGATTTGCTAAAAGTGTCGATTTGAACTAAAATTTCTACAAGATGTAACTATCTCTAACAGTCCCTTTATTCGACCTTATTTTCTTCTTATAATGATACAGTTTATTTTGTATTTAAATAGTACATTGTGTATTAAGGGCGGTAAATAAGAAATTGTGAACGAGTGTGAAAGTAAAGCCCAAGCCGAAGGCGCGGGCTTTACTTCACACGAGCTCATAATTCTTGTACCGCCCGTGGCACACACTGTGTTTTTCATCATACCTGTGAGGCAAAAAAAGTAGTAAAACTATATATTTTCACAAAACTACTCTAAAATGGTCTAAATCATTTCTCAAAATCAGGGATAACTTAAATTCATCATTTTTATAAAAGGAATCTCGGCGAGTCGGCGCGGCGCGCGCCGCGCTAGTGCGACGTAATGTGGCATGAAAATCCATTATTGCCCTTGGGCATAATACAGCTCATTACGTTCAAGTATGCCTGCGTATAATAACACTTTTTACGAGCAGGTGTGATGAAAAATAACTTACTTCATTAATTTTTAAATGCTTCGTCGTTTACATTGCACTCTATCAATTTTTAGGGTTCCGTAGCCAAAATGGCAAAAACGGAACCCTTATAGATTCGTCACGTCCGTCTGTCACAGCCGATTTACTCGGAAACTATAAATGCTACAGTAACGAAATTTGGTAAGGATATGTGTTGTATAAACCGCTACAGGATTATGATACTAAATTGTAGAAAAAACCATTGGGGTGGGGGCCCTCCATACATGTAACTGAGGGATAGAAAAAAAATTTTAGTTGTATTATAAGCGTGTGGGGTATTAATAGAAAGGTCTTTAAAAATGATATGAAGGTTTATAAATCTTAATATTTAAGCAAATCGTTTTCGAGATATCAGCTCTCAAAGTCCGAAAAATGTGTCCCCCCCTCTATCTTTTAAACTACGCGATATAAAATTAAAAAAAATATATATGTTATGCACATTAATAAACTCTATCAACGATTTTTAGTTTGATTAAATTATCTCCTATAGTTTTTGAGATAGGTTGATTTAACTGTATTATTTTAATAATAAATTGATAATGGTACGGAACCCTTCGCGCGCGAGGCCGACTCGCACTTGGCCGGTTTTTTTTAATTATATTTAGTTAACCTTTTGAATGCCAAGAACCACTAAAGTGGCCATATGTTATCATACTTATCATGTAGGCACACACATTTTGATACGAAGGGAAGGCGTTTGAAAGTCATGTCATCAACAGTTGTCGTTTAAGTGGATAGTCTAATTTTTTGTACTTGCATGGAGTTGCTCTTCATTACTTTCAGTAGGGTCCCTTGGGATAATTCCAAAAGTAGTATAATTTCGAAAATCACAGGAATTACATCGTCTTAAGCGTCTCCTTTTGGAATTACCCGGCGTTTTTTGACATTCGAAATTACCCCTGTACCCTAATACCTAATGTAGTCAGAAATGTTTCCAATATGAATTTTAATTTGTATTGATTTTCACTAACAATATAGTAACTTGTGATTAACAATGCTATATCCAACAACTTATTATGACAGATCGGTGAAGCAGCCAAGCTGAAACCCATGGAAGTGGAGCTGAAGAGACTAGAAGACCTGTCCGAAGCCATCGTTCAGGACTTCACCCTGATGCGGAAGAGAGAGGAGGAGATGAGAGACACTAATGGTATGTTTGTTTTACATTGTATACATACAAAATATTTATTTATATTATATTATATTTGTATCTCCTTGAGGATCACGGGCTTACAAATCCCGGTTTTTTGATAGCCTTGCGCGGGGATATAGATCCAACACGTAGAGGCCCTTTGGAGAAATTTGCTTGTACACCTGCTGCAACCCATTCACGGGCACAAATACATAATTATCCGTTAACCGGTCCCAGCAGGCGCATAGACACTATTGAGAAGGAATGGAAAAGACTAATGGGCTATGGTGATGGAGGATGGATGGATCAGAAATGGAACTATTATATTATATATTATTATTAATTTATTATCTATACATGAAGACATTTGATATTGAGTGCATGTGGGTGAATCAACTTTTTTCGGTCTGTTATTACCATGGTTACGGTCTCCTTAGTAACCCAATTTATGCAAAATTATGTTACTTAAATTATACAACCATGCATAATTCTGGTGTTTATATGCCCATTCCTTACTGGGCCACCTACAAACATGGACTACATGCATAATTTAAGTAACATAATTTTGCATAAAACATGGGTTACTCAGGAGATCGTAACCATGGTAATAACAAACCGAAAAAAGTTGATTCACTCTTGTAACATATAAAGGGAAATCTTGTCCCTTTAGGTATCTGTTAACACAGTGAATTTGTTTATTTAATCTTTATTCTATAAAAAAGGTAACTTTAAACCATGGCATTCTAGCTATGGACCAGTTAACCTTTAGGTGGTTAAATTGGGGGCGGTGGTATACATCAATCGTTATATCTGGAAAAAAAACACTAAGCATGAATTGATTACAGCACCCTCTATAGCTAATTCAACGCAACGGAGCGTTGTCCAGTTTGCGGACGATTGTGGTAGACACACGTCTTTGAGTGGCTTAAGGTTGTAGTACCTTCGAAACATTACAGATGTCGCTAGTGATTAGCTTCACAATACCATTGACTAAATTCGCCGTGATGCACGGAAGGTCGTCTGGTGTAATTGGAAGCACGTTGGACCGGCAATCCAGAGGAAGCGGGTTCGAATCCCGTGACAACCAGAGTATTTTGCAATTGATTTTTTTTATGGTAAGCTGTCTGTTACGGATTACTTACGGATCTGAAACGTGGTCGTTCACTATGGGACTCATTAGGAGGCTCAGAGTCACTCAACGAGCGATGGAGAGGGCAATGCTCGGGGTTTCTCTGCGAGATCGCATCAGGAATGACGAGATCCGCAGAAGAACGAAAGTGACTGGGCCATTCCATATGAAATCATCAGATTCTGATTTAATTCCGCGCTGACTGATTTTTAAACAGTTTGAAAAAAATCAAGGATGATAGTCTTAAGTAAGTGGTACGTAAACCGTCAATACTTTTTTTTTTACTTGCTGCTCATCCAGATGGGGCCCGCTTTAAGTTTCAATTTACCTGTTTTTGAGGTTCCACGAGAAGCGATGTTAATTTGTTTCGGTAACTAATATACATTTTTTATATATTTTTTCTGATTCTCTAGTAAACGTACTTTAAAATGTTATTATCAATATGCATCAAGCTATTTTACTTATTCCATCATAAATGTTGAAAGTTTTGTGAATATTTTCAAATTTCGCCCATTTTCTATTGGATTTTGCAGCATGTCTACTGAGCTTAGGGAATTAATATTTTTTTACTGTATAGTACAAGTATTGCTCTCATAAAATAACTGAGGGTTTGATCACAAACTTTTCATTTAGATGAAAAAAAGAATGGTAAAGTTGGCCATTTTACGAAATTGCTCAACTTTGACTTCAAATTTCATCATGTTTGGCAATATAAAAAAATCCAAAAAGTTATACAAAAGATAGTACTAACTCTATTCTATAGGAATCCGTTTCATTTAGTTTGTGTTTTAGATTTCTGTGAGAATTATGATTTTTTTTAATGTCCATTTTTCGGAACTTTTTACGACTATTTTCCGGCGCTCTATGACTTCACTATTTTAAATAAAACACATTAAATTATTCATAAGTATATTTTATTAGTCATTAACAACAACAAGAACCTTTATTTAAGCTGCGATGTACGTAATTAAGTATGTCAGTGTGTATGACCCTTGTGTTAATGCACGATTTACGAATTCATGTTCATATCATGCAAAAGTCAGCAAAAAAGCTTGTCACAAATATGTAATGTATATATGTGCGTGTGCGTGTGTGTAAAGTATTATTACCTGACTATACGACATTAACATTTTTGGAGTAGGAATATCTTCCGGCTCGTAAGGTGCCGTTTGAAACTGGCACAAAATTATGATACGACCTGGTATTTTTTATTGTTATCGCATTATTGAATCAACATCATTACTCTTATCTAAAGACAGTACGCATGTGTAATAAAACCTATAAGTACCCTATTTCAGACGTATTATAAGATGTGCCACTACACTATCATTTTCATGCTTACCATCAAGAAAGTGGTGTACCACTTTTTTGGTTGACTGTACATAGTAAACGAGGGAATCAACAATCATCATTTTGTTGTTTATTACGTTTATAAATGTTGTCCGTTATAAAAAAAAAAACATTAACTTAAACAACTACTTTGAAACTTCTTGCTAACTTATAGATTTAAAAAAATCATATCTCTTTCAAAAATCAATAACACAATATAAATAAAGATGATTTACAAAGAGCAAAGTAAGTTCTTCTCTTCTGTGTACTTTTCAGATCTTTAAACTTTGCCAAACATGGTTTTTTTTAACGTCATAAAAAGCAAATTCTACAAAAATGGTTTTGTAATTTACTGTTTTTTTAAGTTATAAGAACTAAATTCAAAAATATTGTTAAAGTTTTCATTTAAAGACTATTTGAGCTTGTTAATTAAAAAAAAATACCTGTCTAGACCAAGCGAGCAATCCAATAAAAGCTACTGAACATCACTGAACATTAGCAAAATAACATGAAGTTTTAGAAGTTTGTCATACAATAAGCAATAAAAATATACATACTGTAATACATACATGTAGAAGTACACATATTAATTAGTAAATTAACATATAATAAAATTCAGTTTCACACATTAAAAAAAAGTTAAAGCAATTTTCATCGACCTCAAAAATCGCTTATTTTTAAACTTCAGACCTATGTTATCTGGCTGTTAGGCTGTTTAAAAATTAAACAATTACGGTTTTATGTAAAGCATACCTACATTATCATCCATGATTTTTTCCATACAAATCGGAAAGCATGCAGCGCACCTCATTTGATGATTTCATACGGAATGGCCCGACTGACATAGCCCGAAGAATCACCAGGTTGAAGTGGCAGTGGGCTGGCCATATTGCCCGGAGGACCGATGACCGGTGGGGTCGGCGTGTTCTCGAGTGGCGACCACGCACTGGACGGCGCAGCGTGGGAAGGCCCCCCACAAGATGGAGCGACGACCTGGTAAAGGTTGCGGGTGTCCAATGGATGCGGACAGCTCACGACCGATCTTTGTGGAACTCTCTGGGGGAGGCCTATGTCTAGCAGTGGACGTCAATTGGCTGATGATGATGATGTCTGTTACGACATCGTGGAAAAAAAACACTTGTTTTTAATGTAAAACTCCCTCGTTCCAGAGTCAACAAACAACAGGGTGCTATTCTTCAGCATCTTCTCAATGGTGTGTCTCCTCGGTCTGGCCACGTGGCAGGTCCTATATCTTCGCCGCTACTTCAAGGCCAAGAAACTCATCGAATAACGACGCCAAGTTACTGGCAAGCGGGTGACATGTTTCTCGACTTTAGCTTTATATTTGGGTCAATCACTTTTTTATGTCACTCGTTGCCATGGTTACGTTCTCCTGGGTCACCCTTAAAATCACAGTTTAGCAACATTCAAATTGACAAAAGTTCGAATTTTTTGACAGTTATGTGGCCTTTCCAAGGTGGGTCATCCACTCATCATGATAGTAGAGTCGGCATGATACTTTCTTCTAACAAACTATCCCACTGTTGTCACCTGGGTGATGTGACCAAATAACAACAAAAAAAAGTGATTGACCCATTTTCAACTGTAACCTAAAAGGACATCTATAACGGCCCACGACATTGGTCTTGGAGGCGACCAGCGGCGAGCGAATCCATGAGTTGGAGCGGGATGCCGATATGGGTACGAGAGGGAGTACGTATGGTTTTCCGCTAAGCCTTAGACCAATGTCGTGGCCGCGGCGTAAGGCTATGTCCTACGTAGGCGATTCAAAGCGACGAGATTTGCGAAGCGACGCGATGCGCTAACCTGGGACTAGGACACCGCGTAATATTGCCTTTAGCCTTATACTGTCAACTGTGGACCTAAAAGGATATCCGTAACCTGTTTGATATTCTGTCACGTCATCTAGAGGACAAACTCGTCAAATAACAATGCCAAGTGACTGGCAAGCGTGTGGCGTGATGTGGCATGTTTATTTTGACTTTTGCCTTATTATTTTACAGTACATTTTTGACAGGCGGGTCTAAACTCTTTTCGTTGTCTTATTTTGTGTCCCTAAAAAACGTGACACAGTGGTGATTTTTGTATGAGACGATGTTTTGTTTTCAATTTCTTATGTAAGGATTAAAATCGGATTAATTAGGATTGAAAGTGCACCGGATTTTTTTATTTACTTAGTCGAAACAGTAACTAAAAGCGTGACAGAGTGGTATGAAACAAGACAACGAAAAGGATTTTGACCCATTACACATATGAGTGGCGATACAGGATGGCCAAAAGTAAGTGGCATTCTCTTTGCCTGTGAGATTTTGCAACTCAGAATAGGAACTTAGAGGCTTATTCTGTTTTCCAAAACCTTACTGGCAGCGCTATTTTTTGCTCAACCTGTATAGAGATCAAGAAAGCAAGAATTAAAAATTTAACTACCGTCTCAGATAGTTACGCCACGGAATCTATAGTCCACAGGAACTAAAATGTAAATCTTGACAACTGTGCGTTTATAACCTAAAAGTCACTAATAGGCTATAATATATTAAGGGTCCACGGAAAGAACATGTTTAATCCTTCTAAAAGTTAGGGAAAATTTGCATCATAAGTAAGGTTGATTTTCCTTCTGAAATTTGAATTGACTACACATGTTATTTCCGTGAATCCTTTATATTATAAAACCGCGATTAGAATGGGATTCGAAAGTACCGTTGATACAAAAGTGTGTAAGTCAATCTAGGATACATTCATAGTTATATTCATAAATTCATAGTTTAAAGTGCAGAGACTTACAGACAATAGATTAATTAATCACTCACTACATCTATTAAACAACTCTTTTCTTGGTAAATGGGTCAAAATTATTTTCGTTGTCTTATTTTGTGTCCCTAAAAAACGTGACACAGTTGTGATTTTTATATGAGATGATGTTTTTTTCCAATTTTTGATGTATGGATTTAAATCTAGCGTGAAAAAGAAATACAAGTGCACCGGATTTTTTTTATATACTGAGTCGAAACAGCAACTAAAAGCGTGACAGAGTGGTATGAAACAAGACAACGAAAAGAATTTTGACCCAAATTTTGTGTAATTTTTTGTCAACGGTACTTTAGAATACCCTTCTGATTCCGATTTGATAATAATAGGTGTCAAAATTAAGATATCTGCCACAGGCTAAAGGTAAAAACTCGAATTACTGTTACGAGACTGCAAAATTGTGTGATCATTTTAATAATCCCAAGTTACTATGTAACTTTGATTAGAAAATTATTGATACAATTTTGGAACCCGCTTGCTCTAGTTAGAATAGGTTCAGTTTTTTATAGTCCAAATTTGTATGTTACGTTATTTTTGTAACCGATTACAAATGGCGACTTACCTTCCTCTTTCACACTAAAAATAGTCCATTGTACATCAAGGGATGTAAGTACGGAATTACAAACGAGAGTGTTAGAAGCCCGACGCCGTTAGGCGGAGCGCTTTTATGACTCGAGTTAGTATTCCGCTTACCGACCGTGATGCATATAATGTTTTTCATCACACTTGCCGACGAAAAAATAAGTTTTAAGACATAATATTATTAAACGACGCACTGACATTTCTATTACTCCCTAGGGAATTTCACTTTTCTATTACTCCCGCTACTCGCAAGCAATGGCGCGCTTAGACAGCAAGTGTGATGAAAAGGAATGTAAGTTCGCTAGAAACATACTTGGCGACCGTGACACTTAAAGGTCTTCGCACATTATAACAACTCCACGCCAACGTGGCAGCAACTCTACTCACACTTTCGATGATTAGTCAACTGGTTGATCCACCCAATGGTGTGTGGACAACGTGTGGTCAATGTGTGACGAACATGTCGGGGTTGACCTTTAGTGTACAACGCGTAGACCACTCGTCGTACACTACTTTGATATAATTT